>JANAVB010023429.1:392500-517500 GCA_029216955.1 Iris pallida | reverse complement strand
TCCAGAATGACGATACGAACCCAACGGTATATCCGAAATTGGATTTCGTTGACCCGATCTCAAAATTGTCCGTTGACTCGGACATTGGAATCTAATTGCACAGAAATACGTGCCAGAGCCAAAATCCATTAAATCTAGCAAAGTATATGTCAATGAGTCCAAAATTACGATACGAACCCAATGGTATATTCAAAATCGGTTTCCGATGAGCCGATCTCAAAATGGTCCGTTGACTCGGATTGTGGGACCTGTCTTGCACCGAAGTACGTGTCGGGGCTCACGTCCTCCAAATATAGCAAATTTTATATGAATTCATGCCAGAACGATGCCACAAGTCTATTGATGGTGTCAGAATTTGAATCCGGAGTCCCGGGTCTAAAATTAGAATTTACAAGTGAGAAATTATGAATTCGAACGGCCAACTTTGGCGTCAAATTCAACCAATCAAACGAGCTCATAATGAAACGAAACTTTAGGGACAAGAAGTTGGTTATACCAGCTGTGCACAAGAACTGGTGGTGCGTCAAACTGAGCTGCGACGGCGGAGATATAAGTCTATGAAGTTGGCTCCACAAAACTGTCCAAAATAAAAACAATATTCGGACAACTTGGCGGCCGATTTGACATATCAAATGAACAATTAACGGTTGAAACTTTAGGTGGTGTCACACTCACTTTTTCTAATTAGGGGTATTTTAGTCATTGTGCATTATTTTGAATTTGTTTAATTTATTAATTAAATTGATTGTTGTGTAGTTAGATTGGTGTTTGGTAGGAGAATATGGTATAACCTTAGTCAACCTTAATTATAAGCCTAATAATGTAATTTTTATTTATTTTTTTTAAATTTTAATTTAGAATTATTGTCTATTTTAAGAATCATTTAATTCATTTTTAGCTATTTTTCTTTAAGCCTTTAAGTCTTTTGTTAATGGGCCTTTTAGTAACTTGAGGAGTGCTGGCCCATGACCAAACCCTAAACCTAACCCTAATATCCCCTTGGCCGGCCAAACACATCAGCCTACCCCTTTTCCATTGTGAGAAACATAGGAGCCGTCACAAGTTCAAACCCTAGTTTTTCCCTTCTCTTCCAAAGGCCCCATTCTCTCGTTTCTCACCCAAATCCTTCCAAACGAAGTGCGTTGCGACCATTGGGAGGAGAGGAACCTGCTGGAGACTTGCAAGCGAGGGACCAGAGGCGTTTGACCGGAGGGAATCGACAATCGACATGTTTGGGAGGCTTGTTTCATTGAGTTTTGACACTCAATAGGTAAAGCTCTCAAAACACATGTTAATTCCATTTTTTCTTCGTAGATGCATCCATATAGGTACCCCAGACCTGTGCATGAAGTTTGGTAGATTTGTGATTATGTTTGATAGCCGTATCGGACACGTGTCGGTCCTATGGAACACGTATTCGACGAAATACCACTTAGAATAGAAATTATTATTTTTGATTCTATTTTCACAAATTCCTTGCTAATATTTGTAATAACTTTCGTGAAGACGGATCTTGATTCGACACGATTTCAGTGTCCGAATCGGACACGGATACGTGTGCACGAGGCCCGTGCACGGCCCCGTGCATGCCCTGCTGTCTGTGCGTCATAACTCGACGCACAGGGCTCCGTTTCATGTGAAATTTTATGGGCACATGGGGGAAACCTTTGCCCACATGCTCCTAAAATTTCACAACATTTCGTGAAGCGTGCGCGGAGAAATCTGACGTGCACGGTTCAGCCCGCACTGTGCACGCGGCTGAAAAGTGTCGCTGACAGCGCCTTCGTATGCGAACACGACGCATCGAGGACCCGTTCCAGGAGCCCGAGAACAAAGCCCTATACCTGGGCTACCCAGGGACTCAATTCTGAGACATGACGTGGCTCGAATCGTGAGCCACGAGGCTCGACACGCGCCCACGGACACGCACACGCGCGCACAGGCCGCACGGGATCCGCGTGTCCTGTGTCGCGTAGACACAACGTGGTATCGTGTCAGTGTATCTAGACCTAGTCCGGGACCCTACCTAGCTACGTGCACGAGCACGAGACTTCTCGCGTTGCGTGCGACGTCCAATCGGGCGAAACGTACGTGCACGTACAGGTTCCAACACGCGTATCCGGTTTTCCGATACGCAGTCCGTGGACACGATATGGACGCTGGTTCGTCCCGTGAGTACCCGAGAACGTCACACAATAGGCACCTTCGTATTTGCCAAGTTTCGCGGGTTCTAGTTGTGTATTGTGCGTTTGGGTCGTTATGTGAATTTTGGGTTTTTCGACAATTTTAGATTTGAATTAAATAGGTGAATATTGATTTCTCGATTTTTAACCAATGATTTATGAGTTTATAACTCGTATACGATATTCTGGACTTGCGGGGAGTGGTCCTTTGGTTTATACCCTAAGTATCTACTATTTATGTATATATGGGTTTTCCTCTTTATGTATAGTAATATATATGGTGTGTATATATAGTTTAATATATATAGCTATATGTATATAAGTATACATTGATAAGTTAGTCGAGATACGTAATCTCAGAGTCGAGTTTCATTTCCTCTTTGAGTGACCAACTTCCTTTACTTACATGAGAGATATGTGTATATGTGTGTATGCCTATGTATATATTAAGTTACTTATATGATAGATATATGTATATACGTATATATATATATATATATATATATATATATATAATTATATATATATATATATATATATATATATATATGATATAGTCTCATAGTTAAATATTTAGCTATTGTTCTCAGTTTTGAACCCTCACAACAGTCCCTTGTCGACACACACCACACAAATCTCTTTTCACAAGTAAGGTTAGGTATATATGTGTATGTATATATATATATATATTAATATATTATATATATATATATTATATATATTATATATATATATATATGTGTGTGTGTGTGTGTGTGTGTGTGTGTGTGTGTGTGGTGTGTGTGTATAATACTTGAATGAATGAATATATATCTATATGTAAGTGTTTGCTTGTGAATGTAACCTAGGGAGTAATGAGTCAGTTTAGGATTGACCCAATGAGCCTAGAATGGCCGAGTCGACCGACAAGTTGACCAAGTTGACAAAAATTAGCTTTGGGTCAAACTTGATCCAAATGGACTCAAACGAGCTTAGAATGACTCGACAACTTGTGTTTGACCTAAAAATTAGTAAACGGACTAGTTGACTTATAGTTGACCAGGTTTGACCAGAGTTGACCAAGGTTGACTTTGACCTAGAAGGACCTATAATCATGTAGAATTGTATTGTAGACTTTTTTTTATAATATTTTAGACCTTGTTGTGACTTATGGTTATTTTAAATAGGATTACATCACTCCAGTTGAGTTGCATCCTCATCAGCAACTTGGATTGCCAGGCGAGTACATTCTCTGACCATTTCATACTTGCTTGGACATATTTACTTGTTATAGACTAGTTTACTTGTTGCTGTCACGATGTTATCACGGATTAGTACTATATGGATCTCTTCATGCGATGTTATCCCCTCGGATACATCAGGTATATTGTGCTCATGTACTTTATCGTGTACATCGTCTACTCCTTGTAATATTATACATGTGCAACTCATGTGACATTCATGTACACTCATGATCATGTGAGCCTTCATGTATAACCCAGTGTTCATGTAGACTAGCTATCCATGTGACATACTACTTTCATGTGCAATAACATAACCTGGACAGATCCTTGTATATTGATTGGGACATGGGGAGTTTATTTGGTTATGTGATCTACACCCTTATCATGTGCAACTCCATACTAGATTTAAGTCATGTACAACCTAAGCTAGTTTACATAATATTGTGCTCTACATCACATAGTTAGTTTAGTTCTCTTATTTATCATGTATATCTATTTCCATATATCATGTTCTCTTTTACAGTCTTATTTCCTTACAGAAGTTCATGTCTATTATTCTATATCTTGTTTCATATTTCCTTTCATGTTATGATCTGTGAGAGATGTATTCGTTCCTGTCCTGACTGGACCGTTGACAATATTACAGATGATGAGAATTGCTGCAACACTTACTATGGAGCAGGCCTAGCTGACACAGGTGACCTGGACCCTCAGGAGGATCCAGCAGTCACTGAGGACTTGCCATTAGTTTAGATTAGACTTATATCATTATCTAGTTATTGAGACATTGAGATTGTACTGAGATATTATAGTAGTTTTGTACCGAGACTTATTTATATTTGTGACTCTTTGTTGAGAATATCTTATCATCTTTTCCATCTTAGTTGTGATTGAGATTACTTATTATGTTATTTTCCATTCGGAGCATATTCTAGACTGTGTTAGATGTTGTGACCTAGGACAACGTTCTACTGCCGACACTGCGGTGTAGGTTGGACGTACCCACTTCTCGTACCCTTACACTGGGTGCGGGTCGTGACACATTTTTAGTGGTGGCCCATGCAGGTCTCCGTCGCGACTAGTACAATTTCGTAGTGTACTCGAACTAGAGTATCACTACAGCCTGCAGTAGGATATAGGATATAAGTTAAGGTACTTAATCACATTAGGAAAACTCTTATCTAATTCTTGCTGCTAATTGCCTTCTTTTGAAAACAAACTATCCTCCTTTGACTATATCGCTTCTTTCACAGTACTTGATTCTTTGTTTGATCTGTCTTCAGGATGGTGGAGACACGATCGCAACGCTCTGGCCTAAGGGATACCGCTGAGAGGTCTGCCACCTCTCGCCCGACTCAGCAGGACCCTGGGACCACAATACCTCTTATTCCTGCTCAGCTGGGATCGTCTGCAGCTTTTGGGGGTGCTCCTCCACCGGTTTTGAGGACTACCCCTAAAGTTTAGGGGATGCTACCACCACCGCCTCAGGGGACAATTGATATGGCACAGTTCTTTGCCTTCATGCAGAGATGATGGAGACTCAGCGCGCCAGACGGAGGATATGAGGCAGGGCATTGACAATGCCCATCAGCTAGCCATGGTGGCAGTAGAGAAGGTGGCTGCCCAACCACATGAAGGACAGATACAGACGTACCAGCCGAGGACTCCGGGCATTCAGGACTTCTAGAAGATGCGGCCGCGAGATTTCAAGGGTACCGAGGGTATCCTATATGCCGAAAACTGGATCGAACATATAGAGGAGATCTTTTGCCTCACGGAGATAACAACTAGGCTTCAGGTAGAAGCAGCGGACAGCCAGATGCAGGACCTTGCCCGCACATGGTACCAGACTGTAACGCCCCAGAACCAGAATACTGGAGAGGGGGCATCCATAGCCAGCGACGCATAATGAAACGGAATCCATCTCACTATACGGTCATGACTGTCTAGATATATGAGGGTTTAACTACAATCTATCAGTCTCCTATGGTCTTGAACAAGCCTAGTGTCTCAATCTCAAACAAGCAATAATAGTTACAAGATGTCAAAGCACCAAATATATAATAGCAAGGCGTCCCATACATTATATTGGATGATCATGAAGCTAGTCGTACAAAATGTTAAGACTAGCAAGAGTTTAGTCATACATGATCAACCCTAGGATTTGTCAATCATGTTATAGCCCGTAGGCAGACAGTAAATAAGGTGCAACCGAGCTAACACGTGCTCATCGGCTAAATGCCTCAAAAGAATAATTTACAATGAAGTGGGAGAACAAAAGAAACCAACTCGTTGCCAGGGTTACGCCTGGTGGCCACCATCTGGCTGGAAGGTAGGTAGAACCTCTGGAGCTGCTCCGATATCTGGCCACACAAAACCAGCTGGGTCAGACCCCAGAAAGAGCAAGTGCCAAAGGAGACTTCACTTAGGAACTAAAACCAGCATATCACAATAGAGTATTAAAGATAAATAATAATAAAGAACTGATAATAATAGAGATAACAACAGTAAACTGAGTACGAGAAACCATTCAAGTAGCCAGGTCACAACCCTTAAACCAAACAAGGACCGGGGTTGCAGCCCTTCACCTGAATAGAAACCCGTCTCAAATACTTTGTAAGTAAAACATGATTAGTCTTGGCATAGGGTAAAATAAAACAATAAATGAAGAGAGGATAAGGAACTGCTCCAGAAGCCAGGTTACAACTCTTAAACCAAACAAGGACCGGAGTTGTAACCCTTCGTCTGAAAGAACCTTGCCCTGATCTTTATTTAAGGCAATCATAGGTAACCTTGTCATGTCATATTCTTGAAAAATAGGACGAGCATGACACGGGATACAAATAGGACAATAACGAGGAGAAGACACAGAACTGCTCAAGGAGCCAGGTTACAACTCTTAAACCAAACAAGGACCGGAGTTGTAACCCTTCGCCTGAACAGATCTGGACCCCCGATCGTTATTGTTAAGGCAAGCATAAATAATCCCATCATGTCACAATCTAGCACAGGATCAGGATAAGACTATGCTGGAATAAACTCCATTCAATCAATCACGGCCAAGCAATGAGTACGGCTTGATACTTTTAACTAACTAGGGTTATCACATGCCTAGTTACTAGCAAGATGCAATGAGATTATCCCAACAGCCACAAGCCCTGCAGACCATCCGGTTATCCAGGTCGAATGTCCGTTTATTAATGGTGCACCACATGACTGTGTGCTGGAAATGTGCCCTACTCGTGGTAGGCTACAAGTCCACTTAATGCGCCTAGATAAATGATTGCCTGTAGCTGAGAATCTCTTCATGTCTACTGAATTATTCTAGTTTATTAGCCTTAGTTAATTTCAGTAGGTATCCCTGACCGTGGTACTCAGGGATCCCTATCCTAGATGATGCAAGACAGTACCGGTTATATACAAACACAATGTCCACGGTGTCTAGGTCAATCATTCTTGTCAGGTCGTGTCATGTCGTGTTAGCCGTCGCAACAGCAATTCGAGATAATCATGTCAGGTATACTCGTCATACTATGCATGTTCAATTATCACTTCCAAACATATTAAATAAATTCGTGATTTTCAAGTTCATGACAAAAGGCGTAAGGATATAAAATGGGCATAAAAAAATATAAAAAGTAAAGGTATACGCCGTAGGAACTCAAGTCTCTATGTAAGTAAGCCTTTACACTAGGCCAAAGGGCTCGGGCATAAAGCAGCTCTACGCTAGACCAAGGGGCCTTCTAGCGTAAAGTGGCTTACGTTAGCACGAGCAAGATGAGATAGCTCTATGCGAGCAAGGGAGCATACGGAGAGGATTTACGCTAGCCAGGCTTTACGCTAGTGAGATAGTACGCGCGTAAAATTTTACACGTACGAACTCTCGAGCAGACTTTACGTGAGTAAAACTTTACGCGAGGAAAACTCGGGCAAAACTTTACGCTCGTGAGAGCCGGCTCGAGCTAGGGATTTTACGCTAGCTCGAGTTACGCGAGCGGGAGAGTCCCGAGCGTAAAATCGATTAGCTCAGCGTAAAACGAGTACGCTGGCACGCGATGCGTGAGCGTAAAGGGGCACTACGCAGGCACTTTAAGACGTGAGCGTAAAAGGGCTAAAATATACGCTGGCACGTAAAACGTGTGGTAAAGGCTGATATAGCACGCTGACACGTAAAACGTGGCGTAAGGGCTAACATGCGCTAACACGTTAGAACGTGTGCGTAAAACTTATTTCTCCCCATAGCCAAAGCGTAAAAGCTCAGGAACTCCATCTAGGCCAGGACTTGGTGAAATTCGGCCATCCCAAAACCAACTTGATAAAATCATGAGGCCTACGCAAGGAGCTTAGTTTCGAAAACAAGCTATTTTAGTAGATCAAAACCAAGAAGATCGAAATACTAAAAACTTAGATCTACGCATAATGAGCCATGGAATTTGAAAAACTAAGTACTAAAGAGGCTTAAGATCTTGCGGAGAAGAAAATGGAACAACAAAATGGGAGTTCCTTCGTGAAGCAAGTTACACTTGCCTAGCTCTCTTTCTGGTAGGTGAGGAAGTGTTGGTGGAGAAGAAGAAGAAATAAATGAAGAAGAGTAATGAGAGAGAGGAGAGAGAGTGAGTTGGGAGGCTAATAAAGGAAGGAGTGGGGTGGTAGGTGGGAGTTTGCATTCCAACCCAAACGAACCAAATCAAGCGAAACCTAACCGAACCCAGCCCAAGAGACATGAAATACGAGTCAAGATACGTACACGTATACCAAAATACGTAAACGAACCACAGGAGTTACAACTCTACCCACCTTAAAGAATTCCGTCCTCGGAATTTAATCAAGAGGCTAGAGATGCAAGGACAAGCTATACTAAATCACAGGCAGCTATACTAGTCAAGCAATCAAGCAATTATTATGCAAGCAAGGAATCGAAGGCATGAGGCATAAGAAAGATATTATACCTCACGAGTCAAACAGGTGGGATATCATGGTCGGATATCATCATCTGCTCCCACGTTGACTTACCCAAGAGTGATGACCCCAAGCAACACGGACAACTTGATAGTCTTGTTCTTGAGTATCTTCTCTCTTCGGTCCAATATGGATACGGGCCTCTCCTCATACGAAAGGTTGGTACTAACAACCAATTCCGAGATCAAGGACATAACTCGGATCTGGGATATACTGTCGTAATTGGGATACATGGAACACGTCATGTACCTCGCTTAGCGACGGTGAAAGAGCGAGACAATAGGATACATCTTCTACTCGCTCCAAGATATCGAACGGCCCTATATACCTAGGACTAAGCTTCTTTGTACGCTGAAACGAATGACGCCACGGTTAGGCGAAATCCTCAGGAATACATGGTCGTCGATAGAAAACTCAAGAGGGCGCCGATGAGAATCGACCCAATGACGCTGGCGATCTTGAGCAACGCGAAGATGATCCCGGACTCTCCTGACCACTTCGATTGTCTAGGCAATAAGTTCCGGACCGAGCATCTGTCTTTCTCCAACATCGTCCCATGCTAGCGGGCATCGACACTTCTTACCATATAGTGACCTCAAACGGTACCATCTGGATACTGGCCTGGAAACTGTTGTTATATGAGAACTCCACCAGGTACAGGTGATCTTCCCACGAACCACCAAAGTCGAGTATACATGATCGCTAACATATCATTCAAGAGTCTGGATCGTGCGTTCCGACTGGCCATCTGTCTGCGGGTGATAGGCTGAACTAAACTGGAGACGGGTTCCCAAACTCTCTTTCAAGCTACGCCAAAAGTGCTAACGTAAATCTAGAATCTCGATTCGAGGTGATACTGACTGGTACTCCATAAATCCTGACTATCAACCTGAGGTACATCTCTGCTAGCTGAGCCGTCGACTGATCTACTCTGAACGGGAGAAAGTGAGCCACCTTCATGAGCCGGTCAACTATAACCCAGATAGTATCTCTACCAGCTGGGGATCTAGGTAATCCAGTCACGAAATCCATGGTTATATGCTCCCATTTCCATTCTGGAATCGGCAAAGGCTGAAGAAGTCCAGCTGGCCTCTGATGTTCAGCCTTGACTTGTTGGCAAACCAAACACCGAGAGACAAACCGGGCTATCTCCCGCTTCATGCCATTCCACCAAAAGTGCTGTCGGATGTCACGATACATTTTTATACCACCAGGATGAATGGAATACTGGGAACTGTGAGCTTCTGCCATGATCTCTTGTCTGATATCTCCACTGGGTACACAAAGACGCTTACCATATCGAAGGGTACCATCATCATGAATGCATAACTCTGGTCTGTATCCTGCTTCACACTCTGCTCTGAGTCGCTGAAGCTTGGAATCTGCTAACTGTGCCATCCGAATCCTCTCGACTATAGTGGACTGAACTCGCATGCTGGCCATCAACGCCGCATTGGTAGGAAGGACAACTTCTATGCCCATCTTCTGAAGATCGGCTAACAGCTCTGGTTGCGCTGTTAGGAAATAAACTCCGGCTCTCCTGCTCAATACATCTGCTACGACATTGGCCTTCCCTAGATGATACTGTAAATTGACATCATAATCCACAAGAAGCTCCAGCCATCTCCTCTGACGCATGTTAAGATTCTTCTGAGTGAACACATACTTCAGGCTCTTGTGGTCAGGTGAAAATCTCTACCCTATCTCGTACAAGTAGTGCCTCCACAACTTAAGCAGCAAAGACTACTGCTGCCAACTCCAAGTCATAGGTTGGATAATTCCTCTCATGATCACGAAGTTGGCATGATGCATAAGCTATTACCTTCCCATGCTGCATCAGAACACATCCTAAACCTCTGCCTGAAGCATCACAATATACTGAAGAATCCCCCGGTTCCATCTGGAAGCGTGAGAATGGGTGCCGTGATCAAGCCTCGCTTCAACTTCTCAAAAGAATCCTGGCACTCTGCTGTCCAAGCAAACTGTACATCTTTGCGGGTTCAACTGGGTCAATGGTGCCAAAATCCGAGCATAGTCTGAAACAAATCGCCGGTAGTAGCCGGCCAATCCAAGAAAGCTACGAACTTCTGCAACTGTGCTAGGTACTGGCCAGGATTCTATGGCCACGATCTTCTGGGGATCCACTTCCACTCCTCCTCTGGTAATGATATGACCCAAGTACGAAATGCGATCGAGCCAGAACTCGCATTTACTGAACTTGGCATACAACTGGTGCTCTCGAAGAATCTGAAGGACAACTCGGAGATGCTGCTCATGCTCCGCTTCACTCTTGCTGTAAACCAGGATGTCGTCTAGGAACACAATCACGAACTAATCCAAATAAGGCATAAAGATGCGATTTATGAGGTCCATGAATACGGCCGGCACATTGGTTGCTTCCAAATGGCATCACAAGGAACTCCCAATGCCCATATCTCGATCTAAAAGCTGTCTTGGGATGTTCTGCTCTCTGACTCTGATCTGATGGTATCCTGACCGCAAGTCAATCTTTCGAAAATACTGACGCCCCTTTGAGTTGATCAAACAAGTCATCTATCCTCGGAAGAGGGTATCTGTTCTTGATTGTCACTGAGTTCAAGGTACGATAGTCAACACATAATCTGGACGTACCATTCTTCTTTTTCACAAGAAGCATCGGGGCTCCCTAAGGCGATCCACTAGCACGAATGAATCCCTTGGTCCTGAGTTCTTCAATCATCTTGTACAATATCTCTAGCTCTGACGGCGCCATCCTATAGACTCTTTCTGACACTGGGGCTGATTTCCGAAATCAAGTCGATGGTAAACTCGATCTTCGCTCTGGCGGCATTCCTGGTAGCTCTTCTGGAAAAATATCTGGAAACACTTCGACTATCCGAGGCAACTGCACTGCTGCTACTGTCATCCGCAATAATGGAGGAGAAGGTTCAACTTCGCCTCGGGAGAAAAAAACTCTGGCTCGCCGGGAATGCTAAAAACAACCCTGCAAATATGGCAATCTATCCTAGCATACTGGTCCCTCAACCAATCCATCCCTAATACCACATCATAGTCGGCCATCGGGAATTCTATCAATCTAGCGGGAAATTCTCTACCGCTAACTATGATCCAACACGAGGAAAATACTCTATCTACTCCCACAAGTCCGTTACCAGTAAGTATATTGAGCCTCACTGATAATGACTCGGGCTCCAATCCTATCCGTATCGCGAATCGTGCAGACATAAATGAATGCGAGGTACCAGAATCAATAATACTGAAGCTGGAAAGGTGTTGACAAGAATAGTACCTGCCACTACCTCACCTGGTGCTATTCCTTCTTCTCCTATAGTCAAAGCCAGCACTTGACCATGTCCTCTGGGTACGGGTCCCCTCTGCTAAAAATTTCTCTGTCTGCTCTGGATCAGGGCTTGGGCTTGGGCATACTCTTGCTGGTCTCTGCTGCTGGAATGCCTGGGCCTGCGTTGGCAATGGCTTCGGGAACGGGTACTACAGCTGCTGCTGCTGCTGGACTGGCGCTGGTCCTCTAACTGAAGGACTAGAGAAGGTCGATGAACTCCCCCTGTCGGATAATTCCTAAACCCTGTGGTCCGGGGTACCACAAACCAAGCACAAACCCTGTGCTCTGCGACACTCTGATACCACATGCCCCGGCTTCCGCAGTATGAACATCCCACTGCGGAAGATGCTTCTGCTTCTGCTGCTAGGGTGCGTCGGGGTAGAATGCTGAACCGACGTCACTGAGGCCGCCCGCCTAGGAGCCTCCAATGTTCAAAGCCCTGGCTGCCGGGGCTGGTGCTGATGACTGATTCATCTGGCTGTGGGATCGCTTCCGACCTCCGGTCCTATCCACAATCCTCTGAAGGTATACTCGTGCCTCCGAGCTGCTCTCAATACTGCATCAAAATTCTGATGCTCAAACTGCTCCACTGTTAATAGAATCTCCAGATGAAGCCCCTGCTGGAACCGCTGGCCTCTATCGAACTCGGTTGCTACCAAGGTGGGAGCAAACCGACTAAGTCTCGAAAACTCGACCGTATATCCATCGACCGTCCTGTCCATCTGCTTCAGATTCGTGAATCTCGTCTGTAGATCGTACCGGGCTACAGCATCAAAATACTTGGTCTGGAATCTCTCCCTGAAGACTGCCCAGGCAATAGGTGCCACTAATCCGACGGCCTGCGATGCCCACCAGCTGCGGGCAAGCTCCAATAGCTGTAGGCACACCAGGGCCACCTTTTCGTTCTCTGGAGTCCTGGCTGCTTCTAGAATCACCTCTGTGTCCTGAAGCCAAGCATCTGCAGCGATAGCATGTTCACTGCCATCAAAGAATAGAGGGTTCAAGCGCTTGAAGCTGTTGGCCGTGCTATTACCCTGATGACCTCCTCTGGCCAGAGCATCTGCCACCGCCTGGTGCAAGGCATCTCCTCGACGATCCTGGAAAGCTAATAATGACCGGATGAGACCCACCAAAGTGCCATCATCAGGATCTGCAGGCTGGACGGGCTGAACTGGTGGCTCTCCTCCAATAGGCTCGACTCTGGAGGCCACTCCTGAATGCTGGGCTTGATCTCCAGGTTGCTGCTGGTCCACAAGGTGGTGCTCCGCCTGGCTGATCGGCAGGGCCAGGAACAATGCCACTGAAGAAGACGACATAGGGAACAATAAGGAAGGACCAGGACAGATCAACGATACAAACATGTGATCAGGACAAGAATTCCAGGGATCAAGAGGATACGAGCAGAGATCAAGGAAGAGTACCGATTGAGACATCTATTCGGTAAACCCTCACATATCTTGATTTACAAGACCTGCATGGGCCTACCACTTAAACCATGTAACGCCCCAGAACCACAATACTGGAGAGCGGGGGCATCCATAGCCAGCTACGCATAATGAAACGGAATCCATCTCACTATACAGTCACTGCTGTCTAGATATATGAGGGTTTAACTACAATCCATCAGTCTCCTATGGTCATGAACAAGCCTAGTGTCTCAATCTCAAATAAGCAATAATAGTTGTAAGATGTCAGAGCACCAAATATATAATAGCAAGGCATCCCATACATTACATATTGGATGATCATGAAGCTAGTCATACAAAATGTTAAGACTAGCAAGAGTTTAGTCATACATGATCAATCCTAGGATTTATCAATCATGTTATAGCCCGTAGGCAGACAGTAAATAAGGTGCAACCGAGCTTACACGTGCTCGTCGGCTAAACGCCTCAAAAGAATAATTTACAATAAAGTGGAAGAACAAAAAAACCCACTCGTTGCCAGGGTTACGCCTGGTGGCCACCATTTGGCTGGAAGGTAGGTAGAACCTCTGGAACTGCTCCGATATCTGGCCACACAAAACCAGCTGGGTCAGACCCCAGAAAGAGCAAGTGCCACAAATGAGGCTTCACTTAGGAACTAAAACCAGCATATCACAATAGAGTATTAAAGATAAATAATAATAAAGAATGATAATAATAGAGATAACAACAGTAAACTGAGTACGAGAAAACTATTCAAGTAGCCAGGTCACACCCCTTAAACCAAACAAGGACCGGGGTTGCAGCCCTTCACCTGAATAAAACCTGTCTCAAATACTATTGTAAGTAAAACATGATTAGTCTTGGCATAGGGTAAAATAAAACAATAAATTAAGAGAGGATAAGGAACTGCTCCGGAAGCCAGGTTACAACTCTTAAACCAAACAAGGACCGGAGTTGTAACCCTTCGCCTGAACAGAATCTTGCTCCTGATCTTTATTGTTAAGGCAATCATAGGTAACCATGTCATGTCATATTCTTGAAAAATAGGACGAGCATGACACGAGATACAAATAGGACAATAACGAGGAGAAGACACAGAATGCTCTGGGAGCCAGGTTACAACTCTTAAACCAAACAAGGACCGGAGTTGTACCCTTCGCCTGAACAGAACTGGACCCCCGATCGTTATTGTTAAGGCAAGCATAAATAATCCCGTCATGTCACAATCTAGCACAGGATCAGGATAAGACTATGCTGGAATAAACTCCATTCAATCAATCACGGCCAAGCAATGAGTACGGCTTGATACTTTTAACTAACTAGGGTTATCACATGCCTAGTTACTAGCAAGATGCAATGAGATTATCCCAACAGCCACAAGCCCTGCAGACCATTCGGTTATCCAGGTCAATATCCGTTTATTAATGGTGCACCACATGACTGTGTGCTGGAAATGTGCCCTACTCGTCAGTAGGCTACAAGTCCACTTAATGCGCCTAGATAACGGGATTGCCTGTAGCTAGGAATCTCTTCATGTCTACTGAATTATTCTAGTTTATTAGCCTTAGTTAATTTCAGTAGGTATCCCTGACCGTGGTACTCAGGGATCCCTATCCTAGACATGATACAAGACAGTACCGGTTTATATGTACAAACACAATCGTCCACGGTGTCTAGGTCAATCATTCTTGTCAGGTCGTGTCATGTCGTGTTAGCCGTCGCAACAGCAATTCGAGATAGTCATGTCAGGTATACTCGTCATACTATGCTATGTTCAATTATCACTTCCAAACATATTAAATAAATTCGTGATTTTCAAGTTCATGACAAAAGGCGTAAGGATATAAAATGGGCGTAAAAAAAAAAATAAAAGTAAAGGTATACGCCATAGGAACTCAAGTCTCTATGTAAGTAAGCCTTTACGCTAGGCCAAAGGGCTCGGGCATAAAGCAGCTCTACGCTAGACCAAGGGGCCTTCTAGCGTAAAGTGGCTTACGCTAGCACGAGCAAGATGAGATAGCTCTATGCGAGCAAGGGAGCATACGGAGGGGATTTACGCTAGCCAGGCTTTACGCTAGTGAGATAGTACGCGCGTAAAATTTTACACGTGCGAACTCTCGAGCAGACTTTACGTGAGTAAAACTTTACGCGAGGAAAACTCGGGCAAACTTTACGCTCGTGAGAGCCGGCTCGAGCTAGGGATTTTACGCTAGCTCGAGTTTACGTGAGCGGGAGAGTCCCGAGCGTAAAATCGATTAGCTCAGCGTAAAACGAGTACGCTTGGCACGCGATGCGTGAGCGTAAAGGGGCACTACGCAGGCACTTTAAGACGTGAGCGTAAAAGGGCTAAAATATACGCTGGCACGTAAAACGTGTGCGTAAAGGCTGATATAGCACGCTGACACGTAAAACGTGGGCGTAAGGGCTAAACACTGCGCTAACACGTTAGAACGTGTGCGTAAAACTTTATCTTCTCCCCATAGCCAAAGCGTAAAAGCTCAGGAACTCCATCTAGGCCAGGACTTGGTGAAATTCGGCCATCCCAAACCAAACTTGTATAAAATCATGAGGCCTACTGCAAGGAGCTCTTAGTTTTCGAAAACAAGCTATTTTAGTAGATCAAAACCAAGAAGATCGAAAATACTAAAAACTTAGATCTACGCATAATGAGCCATGGAATTTGAAAGCACTAAGTACTAAAGAGGCTTAAGATCTTGAGGAGAAGAAAATGGAACAACAAAATGGGAGTTCCTTCGTGAAGCAAGTTACACTTGCCTAGCTCTCTTTCTGGTAGGTGAGGAAGTGTTGGTGGAGAAGAAGAAGAAATAAATGAAGAAGAGTAATGAAGAGAGAGAGAGAGTGAGTTGGGAGGCTAATAAAGGAAGGAGTGGGGTGGTAGGTGGGAGTTTGCACTCCAACCCAAACCGAACCAAATCAAGCCGAACCTAACCGAACCCAGCCAAGAGACATGAAATACGAGTCAAGATACGTACACGTATACCAAAATACGTAATACGAACCACAGGCGTTACAACTCTACCCACCTTAAAAGAATTCCGTCCTCGGAATTTAATCAAGAGGCTAGAGATGCAAGGACAAGCTATACTAATCACAGGCAAGCTATACTAGTCAAGCAATCAAGCAATTATTTATGCAAGCAAGGAATCGAAGGCATGAGGCATAAGAAAGATATTATACCTCACGAGTCAAACAGGTCGGGATATCATGGTCGGATATCATCCTCATGCTCCCACGTTGACTTACCCAAAGAGTGATGACCCCAAGCAACACGGACTAACTTGATAGTCTTGTTCTTGAGTATCTTCTCTCTTCGGTCCAATATGGATACGGGCCTCTCCTCATACGAAAGGTTGGTACCAACAACCAATTCCGAATGATCAAGGACATAACTCGGATCTGGGATATACTGTCGTAATTGGGATACATGGAACACGTCATGTACCTCGCTTAGCGACGGTGAAAGAGCGAGACAATAGGATACATCTTCTACTCGCTCCAAGATATCGAACGGCCCTATATACCTAGGACTAAGCTTTCTTTGTACGCTGAAACGAATGACGCCACGGTTAGGCGAAATCCTCAGGAATACATGGTCGCCGATAGAAAACTCAAGAGGGCGCCGATGAGAATCGACCCAATGACGCTGGCGATCTTGAGCAACGCGAAGATGATCCCGGACTCTCCTGACCACTTCGATTGTCTAGGCAATAAGTTCTGGACCGAGCATCTGTCTTTCTCCAACATCGTCCCATGCTAGCGGGGATCGACACTTCTTACCATATAGTGCCTCAAACGGTACCATCTGGATACTGGCCTGGAAACTGTTGTTATATGAGAACTCCACCAGGTACAGGTGATCTTCCCACGAACCACCAAAGTCGAGTATACATGATCGTAACATATCTTCAAGAGTCTGGATCGTGCGTTCCGACTGGCCATCTGTCTGCGGGTGATAGGCTGAACTAAACTGGAGACGGGTTCCCAAACTCTCTTTCAAGCTACGCCAAAAGTGCAACGTAAATCTAGAATCTCGATTCGAGGTGATACTGACTGGTACTCCATGAATCCTGACTATCAACCTGAGGTACATCTCTGCTAGCTGAGCCGTCGACTGATCTACTCTGAACGGGAGAAAGTGAGCCACCTTCATGAGCCGGTCAACTATAACCCAGATAGTATCTCTACCAGCTGGGGATCTAGGTAATCCAGTCACGAAATCCATGGTTATATGCTCCCATTTCCATTCTGGAATCGGCAAAGGCTGAAGAAGTCCAGCTGGCCTCTGATGTTCAGCCTTGACTTGTTGGCAAACCAAACACCGAGAGACAAACCGGGCTATCTCCCGCTTCATGCCATTCCACCAAAAGTGCTGTCGGATGTCACGATACATTTTTGTACCACCAGGATGAATGGAATACTGGGAACTGTGAGCTTCTGCCATGATCTCTTGTCTGATATCTCCACTGGGTACACAAAGACGCTTACCATGTCGAAGGGTACCATCATCATGAATGCATAACTCTGGTCTGCATCCTGCTTCACACTCTGCTCTGAGTCGCTGAAGCTTGGAATCTGCTAACTGTGCCATCCGAATCCTCTCGACTATAGTGGACTGAACTCGCATGCTGGCCATCAACGCCGCATTGGTAGGAAGGACAACTTCTATGCCCATCTTCTGAAGATCGGCTAACAGCTCTGGTTGCGCTGTTAGGAAATAAACTCCGGCTCTCCTGCTCAATACATCTGCTACGACATTGGCCTTCCCTAGATGATACTGTAAATTGACATCATAATCCACAAGAAGCTCCAGCCATCTCCTCTGACGCATGTTAATATTCTTCTGAGTGAACACATACTTCAGGCTCTTGTGGTCAGTGAAAATCTCTACCCTATCTCCGTACAAGTAGTGCCTCCACAACTTAAGCACAAAGACTACTGCTGCCAACTCCAAGTCATAGGTTGGATAATTCCTCTAATGATCACAAAGTTGGCATGATGCATAAGCTATTACCTTCCCATGCTGCATCAGAACACATCCTAAACCTCTGCCTGAAGCATCACAATATACTAAGAATCCCCCGGTTCCATCTGGAAGCGTGAGAATGGGTGCCGTGATCAAGCCTCGCTTCAACTTCTCAAAAGAATCCTGGCACTCTGCTGTCCAAGCAAACTGCACATCTTTGCGGGTCAACTGGGTCAATGGTGCCAAAATCCGAGCAAAGTCTGAAACAAATCGCCGGTAGTAGCCGGCCAATCCAAGAAAGCTACGAACTTCTGCAACTGTGCTAGGTACTGGCCAGGATTCTATGGTCACGATCTTCTGGGGATCCACTTCCACTCCTCCTCTGGTAATGATATGACCCAAGTACGAAATGCGATCGAGCCAGAACTCGCATTTACTGAACTTGGCATACAACTGGTGCTCTCGGAGAATCTGAAGGACAACTCGGAGATGCTGCTCATGCTCCGCTTCACTCTTGCTGTAAACCAGGATGTCGTCTAGGAACACAATCACGAACTGATCCAAATAAGGCATAAAGATGCGATTTATGAGGTCCATGAATACGGCCGGCACATTGGTTGCTCCAAATGGCATCACAAGGAACTCCCAATGCCCATATCTCGATCTAAAAGCTGTCTTTGGGATGTTCTGCTCTCTGACTCTGATCTGATGGTATCCTGACCGCAAGTCAATCTTTGAAAATACTGACGCCCCTTTGAGTTGATCAAACAAGTCATCTATCCTCGGAAGAGGGTATCTGTTCTTGATTGTCACTGAGTTCAAGGTACGATAGTCAACACATAATCTGGACGTACCATTCTTCTTTTTCACAAGAAGCATCGGGGCTCCCTAAGGCGATCCACTAGCACGAATGAATCCCTTGGTCCTGAGTTCTTCAATCATCTTGTACAATATCTCTAGCTCTGACGGCGCCATCCTATAGACTCTTTCTGACACTGGGGCTATTCCGGAAATCAAGTCGATGGTAAACTCGATCTTTCGCTCTGGCGGCATTCCTGGTAGCTCTTCTGGAAAAATATCTGGAAACACTTCGACTATCCGAGGCAACTGCACTGCTGCTACTGTCATCCGCAATAATGGAGGAGAAGGTTCAACTTCGCCTCGGGAGAAAAAAAACTCTGGCTCGCCGGGAATGCTAAAAACAACCCTGCCAATATGGCAATCTATCCTAGCATACTGGTCCCTCAACCAATCCATCCCTAATACCACATCATAGTCGGCCATCGGGAATTCTATCAATCTAGCGGGAAATTCTCTACCGCTAACTATGATCCAACACGAGGAAAATACTCTATCTACTCCCACAAGTCCGTTACCAGTAAGTATATTGAGCCTCACTGATAATGACTCGGGCTCCAATCCTATCCGTATCGCGAATCGTGCAGACATAAATGAATGCGAGGTACCAGAATCAAATAATACTGAAGCTGGAAAGGTGTTGACAAGAATAGTACCTGCCACTACCTCACCTGGTGCTATTCCTTCTTCTCCAATAGTCAAAGCCAGCACTTGACCATGTCCTCTGGGTACGGGTCCCCTCTGCTAAAAATTTCTCTGTCTGCTCTGGATCAGGGCTTGGGCTTGGGCATACTGCTGCGGTCTCTGCTGCTGGAATGCCTGGGCCTGCGTTGGCAATGGCTTCGGGAACGGGTACTACAGCTGCTGCTGCTGCTGGACTGGCGCTGGTCCTCTAACTGAAGGACTAGAGAAGGCCGATGAACTCCCCCTGTTCGGATAATTCTAAACCCTGTGGTCCGGGGTACCACAAACCAAGCACAAACCCTGTGCTCTGCGACACTCTGATACCACATGCCCCGGCTTGCCGCAGTATGAACATCCCACTGCGGAAGACTGCTTCTGCTTCTGCTGCTAAGGGTGCATCGGGGTAGAATGCTGAACCGACGTCACTGAGGCCGCCCGCCTAGGAGCACCAATGTTCAAAGCCCTGGCTGCCGGGGCTGGTGCTGATGACTGATTCATCTGGCTGTGGGATCGCTTCCGACCTTCGGTCCTATCCACAATCCTCTGAAAGGTATACTCGTGCCTCCGAGCTGCTCTCAATACTGCATCAAAATTCTGATGCTCAAACTGCTCCACTGTTAATAGAATCTCCAGATGAAGCCCCTGCTGGAACCGCTGGCCTCTATCGAACTCGGTTGCTACCAAGGTGGGAGCAAACCGACTAAGTCTCGAAAACTCGACCGTATATCCATCGACCGTCCTGTCCATCTGCTTCAGATTCGTGAATCTCGTCTGTAGATCGTACCGGGCTACAGCATCAAAATACTTGGTCTGGAATCTCTCCCTGAAGACTGCCCAGGCAATAGGCGCCACTAATCCGACGGCCTGCGATGCCCACCAGCTGCGGGCAAGCTCCAATAGCTGTAGGCACACCAGGGCCACCTTTTCGTTCTCTGGAGTCCTGGCTGCTTCTAGAATCACCTCTGTGTCCTGAAGCCAAGCATCTGCAGCGATAGCATGTTCACTGCCATCAAAGAATAGAGGGTTCAAGCGCTTGAAGCTGTTGGCCGTGCTATTACCCTGATGACCTCCTCTGGCCAGAGCATCTGCCACCGCCTGGTGCAAGGCATCTCCTCGACGATCCTGGAAAGCTAATAATGACCGGATGAGACCCACCAAAGTGCCATCATCAGGATCTGCAGGCTGGACGGGCTGAACTGGTGGCTCTCCTCCAATAGGCTCGACTCTGGAGGCCACTCCTGAATGCTGGGCTTGATCTCCAGGTTGCTGCTGGTCCACAAGTGGTGCTCCGCCTGGCTGATCGGCAGGGCCAGGAACAATGCCACTGAAGAAGACGACATAGGGAACAATAAGGAAGGACCAGGACAGATCAACGATACAAACATGTGATCAGGACAAGAATTCCAGGGATCAAGAGGATACGAGCAGAGATCAAGGAAGAGTACCGATTGAGACATCTATTCGGTAAACCCTCACATATCTTGATTTACAAGACCTGTATGGGCTACCACTTAAACCATGTAACGCCCCAGAACCACAATACTGGAGAGCGGGGGCATCCATAGCCAGCTACGCATAATGAAACGGAATCCATCTCACTATACAGTCACGGCTGTCTAGATATATGAGGGTTTAACTACAATCCATCAGTCTCCTATGGTCATAAACAAGCCTAGTGTCTCAATTTCAAATAAGCAATAATAGTTGTAAGATGTCAGAGCACCAAATATATAATAGCAAGGCATCCCATACATTACATATTGGATGATCATGAAGCTAGTCGTACAAAATGTTAAGACTAGCAAGAGTTTAGTCATACATGATCAATCCTAGGATTTATCAATCATGTTATAGCCCGTAGGCAGACAGTAAATAAGGTGCAACCGAGCTTACACGTGCTCGTCGGCTAAACGCCTCAAAAGAATAATTTACAATAAAGTGGAAGAACAAAAAAAACCCACTCGTTGCCAGGGTCACGCCTGGTGGCCACCATTTGGCTGGAAGGTAGGTAGAACCTCTGGAACTGCTCCGATATCTGGCCACACAAAACCAGCTGGGTCAGACCCCAGAAAGAGCAAGTGCCACAAATGAGGCTTCACTTAGGAACTAAAACCAGCATATCACAATAGAGTATTAAAGATAAATAATAATAAAGAATGATAATAATAGAGATAACAACAGTAAACTGAGTACGAGAAAACTATTCAAGTAGCCAGGTCACAACCCTTAAACCAAACAAGGACCGGGGTTGCAGCCCTTCACCTGAATAAAAACCTGTCTCAAATACTATTGTAAGTAAAACATGATTAGTCTTGGCATAGGGTAAAATAAAACAATAAATTAAGAGAGGATAAGGAACTGCTCCGGAAGCCAGGTTACAACTCTTAAACCAAACAAGGACCGGAGTTGTAACCCTTCGCCTGAACAGAATCTTGCTCCTGATCTTTATTGTTAAGGCAATCATAGGTAACCATGTCATGTCATATTCTTGAAAAATAGGACGAGCATGACACGAGATACAAATAGGACAATAACGAGGAGAAGACACAGAATTGCTCTGGGAGCCAGGTTACAACTCTTAAACCAAAAAAGGACCAGAGTTGTACCCTTCGCCTGAACAGAACTGGACCCCCGATCGTTATTGTTAAGGCAAGCATAAATAATCCCGTCATGTCACAATCTAGCACAGGATCAGGATAAGACTATGCTGGAATAAACTCCATTCAATCAATCACGGCCAAGCAATGAGTACGGCTTGATACTTTTAACTAACTAGGGTTATCACATGCCTAGTTACTAGCAAGATGCAATGAGATTATCCCAACAGCCACAAGCCCTACAGACCATTCGGTTATCCAGGTCAAATGTCCGTTTATTAATGGTGCACCACATGACTGTGTGCTGGAAATGTGCCCTACTCGTCAGTAGGCTACAAGTCCACTTAATGCGCCTAGATAACGGGATTGCCTGTAGCTAGGAATCTCTTCATGTCTACTGAATTATTCTAGTTTATTAGCCTTAGTTAATTTCAGTAGGTATCCCTGACCGTGGTACTCAGGGATCCCTATCCTAGACATGATACAAGACAGTACCGATTTATATGTACAAACACAATCGTCCACGGTGTCTAGGTTAATCATTCTTGTCAGGTCGTGTCATGTCGTGTTAGCCGTCGCAACAGCAATTCGAGATAATCATGTCAGGTATACTCGTTATACTATGCCATGTTCAATTATCACTTCCAAACATATTAAATAAATTCGTGATTTTCAAGTTCATGACAAAAGGCGTAAGGATATAAAATGGGCGTAAAAAAATATATATAAAAGTAAAGGTATACGCCATAGGAACTCAAGTCTCTATGTAAGTAAGCCTTTACGCTAGGCCAAAGGGCTCGGGCGTAAAGCAGCTCTACGCTAGACCAAGGGCCCTTTAAGCGTAAAGTGGCTTACGCTAGCACGAGCAAGATGAGATAGCTCTATACGAGCAAGGGAGCATACGGAGGGGATTTACGCTACCCAGGCTTTACGCTAGTGAGATAGTACGCGCGTAAAATTTTATACGCGCAAACTCTCGAGCAGACTTTACGCGAGTAAAACTTTATACGAGGAAAACTCGGGCAAACTTTACGCTCGTGAGAGCCGGCTCGAGCTAGGGATTTTACGCTAGCTCGAGTTTACGCGAACGGGAGAGTCCCGAGCGTAAAATCGATTAGCTCAGCGTAAAACGAGTACGCTTGGCACGCGATGCGTGAGCGTAAAGGGGCACTACGCAGGCACGTTAAGACGTGAGCGTAAAAGGGCTGAAATATACGCTGGCACGTAAAACATGTACGTAAAGGCTGATATAGCACGCTGACACGTAAAACGTGGGCGTAAGGGCTAAACACTGCGCTAACACGTTAGAACGTGTGCATAAAACTTCATCTTCTCCCCATGGCCAAAGCGTAAAAGCTCAGGAACTCCATCTAGGCCAGGACTTGGTGAAATCCGGCCATCCCAAAACCAAATTTGTATAAAATCATGAGGCCTACTGCAAGGAGCTCTTAGTTTTCGAAAACAAGCTATTTTAGTAGATCAAAACTAAGAAGATCGAAAATACTAGAAACTTAGATCTACGCATAATGAGCCGTGGAATTTAAAAACACTAAGTACTAAAGAGGCTTAAGATCTTGAGGAGAAGAAAATGGAACAACAAAATGGGTGTTCCTTCGTGAAGCAAGTTACACTTGCCTAGCTCTCTTTCTGGTAGGTGAGGAAGTGTTGGTGGAGAAGAAGAAGAAATAAATAAAGCAGAGTAATGAAGAGAGAGAGTGAGTTGGGCGGCTAATAAAGGAAGGAGTGGGGTGGTAGGTGGGAGTTTGCACTCCAACCCAAACCGAACCAAATCAAGCCGAACCTAACCGAACCCAGCCAAGAGACATGAAATACGAGTCAAGATACGTACACGTATACCAAAATACGTAATACGAACCACAGGCATTACACAGACCGATCCCAGGGTTGGTACAGAGGGGCAGACTTGGGAGGCTTTCAAGAAGCTTTTCAAGGAAAAAGTTCTTCCCCGACACTGCGGCGTAGGCTGGACGTACCCACTTCTCGTACCCTTATACTGGGTGCGAGTCATGACAGGTGGAGGTAGAGCTATATACCAATATTGCAACCGAGCAAAGAGATTGACGATCCAATGGTCGAATTGCCCAGAAAATATGTACAAAGTTGCTGCCTTGAAACTCAAGTTCTAACTTCTTCAATACGTGCGTCACAACAGAATTTCGAACCCGATGTCAAAATTGACTTCCTGTCGTGCGGGTGGCCGTCAGGGATGGTTGAGGTGGTCTATGGGTGGTCATAGGCACGAGGGGTCATCGTCGGAGGTTGATGGCTGGATCTGAGCTCCGGTAGGGCCGTACAGAAAGGAGATGATATGGCGGGTCGGACTTGACTTCGACACAGTTAATGTTGCCTCGAGCTCGGGCTTCCATCATCTATTGGCGAAAAAGTATGGAGGGTCGAGGGAAGGTACGACTGTAGTGTGCGACTGCGGCACAGCGACAGCTGGTGGTGCGTGGCCGCGGCCATCAGCAGCATAACCTCAGTGCAGGACTGCACGTGGTGCACGCGACTGCATGCCGTGCGTGGGGCGGTGCATGGGAGGCGCATGACTGGTCGGGGTCTTCTCCGACCATCGGGGTTACGCGGGGAAGCCTGTGGCAGCAGCACAACAAGTGGATAAAAGGAAATAAAAGAAGAAAGAGATGAAGAAAATGATGATATGATGGTGTTGAGCTTAGAGTTTGGGGGGAGCTATCTGCTAAAGAAGGAATGAAGGAAGAAGGAGGCTGCTGTAGCTTAGAAGGAAGGAGGAGAGTGAGGAAGGAGAACACGAGTGTATTGAGGAGGTCGGCCATAATGGAAAAGAGCTGCTGTTGGTGAAGGGAAAAGAATGTGTTTGTGTATGAAATAATAAGTGGCTGTGAGTTGTTTAGGAAGAGTGAGTGAAAGAGTTTGGAATCTCTCTAAAAAGTAGAGAGAGAAAATATGTGGGGATTAGGGCCGACTACCATAGGAGTGTGGGGGGAGGGGGTTGTCATGAAGGAATGAGTGGTTGGGATGAGATGTAGTGGAATGAAGGCTAGGATTAAGTGTAGCTATATTAGTTCAATGCTACCATTCCAACAATAAATATAGTAACACTAAAGATTAATAGGTATTTAAATAAAAACAGGGGGAACATTATGTACATAATACTAATAATAACTTAATTAGACTAGGGCATAAGTTTGGATATTGATTAATAATATTTTAAAAATAGGAATGCTAACAATATAATTGAATAGAAGGAGAGGGGGGTTAACAAGAGAATGACACTTTCTTTCATACGTTGCCACGAAGGATGCCATGTAAGTGGCCACAAGAAATTGGGTTGGGTGTTGGGTCATGTTGGGTTAAGTTTGGGCTAGGTTTGGTCATGACTACAAATTTAGTCATTTATAATCATTGATGGAATAGGTGCTTGTGGAAGATTAATTGGGTGGCACGCAAGTGGCATGTGCATAGTAGGCTCAAAATAGGTCAAAACCATATATATGGTCGATTAGATTGGACCGATGTCGATCCCCGAAATTAAATTGGAATTTAGGTCAGGTTTTACGGTAAATGATCAAATAGCCTAAATTGATCCAAAAGTTGTGCGATGCAAATAGAATAAAAGGAAACAAGTTTGAGTGGAACACGATATATCAAAATGAAGATAATCTTGCCTACTACAAAACTCATGAAGGAAGTTTCCAGAGCTTGACATCTCTGGCGCTCCAAAAATCAAGTCACGAAGAAGTACATTAATGATCAAAAGTAATTATAATAAAACCATTTATTGAAAATAATTCATTTATAAAATTTAGAATAAACCCTAAACTTCAGGAGGCTCACATCCTACCCACTTTACAAGAATTTTGTCCTCAAAATTTAAAATCATCCAATATGCCAAGCTATAGCTTGTAGTTGCTAAAGCTACAGTACTCAATCTGCTATCCTTGTGATCATCTTTTCTATTTCTCTTTACAATTATTTTGGTTCAGGTTCAACAAGCTTCTTTCATTATAACCTATGTCAGTTTACCCTCTAGAATCTTTCTTACCAATAAGGAGCCTTCCTGAATATAGGTCATCCTCGAGATATGCATATAGATCGATAATGCTTGGTTACCAGCCATATTTTCAATCTCAATTGTAAATAGTTAGTTCCTTTATCCTATCCTCAGTACCCTTATATTATCAACCATAAGCTCTCTGTATTAATTGCCTTCAATCTTTCTCTATAGTTTCTTCTTGAAATTATACGTTCAACACATATTCTTGGCATATGACCTTCTTCTTTTTACTCAACAACTCCTGAATATAAACCCTCAATTTTATACTCTCGATTCATTTACCGATTTATTAATTTTTAATGTACATATGTCCCTGCTTTGTTCCTTGTTACTTTAACTACTATCTTCTGATCTTATACACAATGTTACCTCTCTCTAAATCATCTTATATCATTCCATATATCGATATACCCTCTAATAATATGTAATTAGCTTGTAGATAACCAATAATTACTTGGTCATCAAGTCCTACAAATGCTCAAATCTCAAACCCTAAGCACAAGATTCTAATCCTCAATCCGTAGTCACAATATTACAATATCTCGTCACTCCATCTTAGATGCCCTATCATCAATTTATACTATCAATGTAATCGTTCTTAATGGTTTCTAAGTCCACTATAGTCAGTCACTTATATCTGTCCTATAAGCTTAACCTAATCAACCTCTAGGAAAAATCACTCATCACAATCACACAACATATTATAGTTATACTATGGAATCTATTAACGAGGTTGTCTATTTATTAGAAGGTAGCAAGGGCCTAAGACTGAGTGGATCAATCTATAAGGCATTCCAACAGTTAACGAGAAGGACGAAAAGAATTTACTCAAGAGGTCAACATGGAAGAATTTAGTCAAACCATAGGAAGGATGGAACACAAAAGCAATTATGCCGAGAAAAGATAACATAAAAACAATCATGTTGGAGAGTTCTAGAGAACCTATAATCCTAGTTGTGGATGTAGATAGGATAGAGTAAATCAAGATAAAGAAGAATGATGATAAGAATTTGTTTTTGCTCATCTGGTCATAACGAAGTCGTTATCCTTTCCTTTTCTTGCACTTGTCCAAAATCACAAAAGCAAATTTTTTAACCTCCAAGATGTTCACCTTGTCTAAAAATTACTCTCCCTCACTATATCCTTTTCATGACTCTGAGTCACTAATTATCCACGGCTGATAGCCTTATCTAATCCCATACCTAGGGTCACTTATCTACTTGATACTCATACAAATTCTTCTAAAGTTTCACATCTAAATTTGTCACTCTCCTAGTATCATTTCTTTCATCACTCTTATCATCCACCAATGTTTATTCCATGTATGGAATTTCCAAATATGAGATGATAGAAACCTAGTTCCAAAGTTATCCTTTATCTCATTAAGAAAACTCAATTTTATTCATAGTCAGTAACTGATCCAAGTTGTATGACTCTCTGGCCTTGTCAAATTCTCTAAATAAGTTGTAAACCTTAAGTATCCCTAATCCAATTCTCAGTCATTACTCCTGCAAATTTATTCAAATGCTTCTACTATTTTTATCTTGGTAATTCCTTAAATTTTTTCCATTATTTGTATAATAATCGCATCCCGTGCCACTTCCTTGGCTACTCTAGCAAGAAGACAACTTAACATTTCCTTTGATGGCCCTTACCACTATAATAAAACTTATCTTCATGCAAGAATAGGATTCGACAACGGACATGTGTTTCAAAAATCAAGATAAGCAAAAATGAACGAAAATAGACTCAATATAGTTTCGAAGTAAGATTCTCAGGGGTCATCCCTGGAATCTATCAAGAGATCCTAATATGTGATTGAGTACCAAAATCCTAAAATATTTCATGATTCAAATCCAAATCCTAAGACAGGCTCACAGTAGTATGGCTAAGCCTAAGTACTACCATGACTTTATTTTGGTTGCGAAGATGGACCTGCATGGGCCACCATAAAAATATGTCACGACCCATACTCGGATATTCGGGCACAAGTACGCGGGCCACGCCAAGCCTACACCGCAGTATCGGCGGTAGAACGCTGTCCAGTACCCAATAAATATCTATAACATCTATATGATCCATAATAACAACATGTACTCCAATCACATACATCTAAGAAAGATATGAATAAGAAAGATGGTATTATCACTGAAATAATCCAAAGTCTATGATCATAAGCGACAAGAATGTATCGGAGACAAATCCGACAACGAAACATGAATCTAAAATAAAGAAATAATGGCCTAGAGCTCCCAGAAGACAACTCACTGTAAATGGAACATCGAAATCTGTCTCAGCTAGTATCGTCATGTGGTCCAAGTATGTGGGGCATAACAACTCCTAAAAATGTTGGTCATCCAGTCAGGATTGGAACGAGCACATCTCCAACAACAGTTCCCAGTAAATGACAAGTGCTATGAGACAGTAAATAGAGAGAATATACAAGTACAAATAAAGGGTACATGAAAGTAGCATGGCAAGGGTAAAATAGTAACTAGAGCAAGAACAAGAGAAACTAATCATGGCATGTACAAGAGTTAAGAATCATCTATCTATGTGAGTGAATATTAGCTTTGACATGTGGCCGACTTGGAAAATTGCATAAGGTCTACTGGCCTGGTTAATCATACATGGAGTGTATGATTAACACTCACAAGATCTACAGTGAACAAGGTGGGTATTGACCACATGTATAGACTAATATTCTTCCTCCTCCGACTGGTAGAGTAGATCCAACCATGACTTGTTACGACACGAGATTCTCTGAGAAGGTAGCTAGCCTTCGCAGGAATCGATATCCATACAATATACAAGGACAACAAGGAGGTTTGCACAAGATACACCAAGGTAAATAAAGAATAACATCTCATGACGGGATCCGTAAATACCAATCCGTGTGAATAATGTGTCAAGAAATAAGTACATCTATACTATGTACAAAAAATATAGTAAATATCACAAATGGAAAATTATCAGAGAATGTACTCGCCTCATTTTAGTTGGAAGTCGACGTGCACAACACGAACGTATCGACACATATTAGGTACTGATGTTATGCTCCACAAGGTGGTCGCAGATAATGACACGTCTAGTTCCGTTGAGTCCAAAATAGTCCAAAAAGTCTAGTTTGATATATAAAAGTCCAGAATCAGGATTCGGCATGATAATAGAGATGCGAAATAGGAAACGATTATAATAGTCGTGACTTGCGATTTAAGGGAAAAAGAATAACTATATATACATATCTATCTAAAAATTATTTAAAATATTTAGAAACTATAATTTTTATTCACAAAATATTATTAGGTAATACTAGAAACCAAAAATCATTTAGAGTTTTACAAAATCCAATTATATATATAAGCTAATAATATGAATTTCAAGTTATAGGCTATTAAAATATCAAGTTTGTACCTTGTTATTCGTACATCGAAACCTACGACACGCAAACCGAGACAAGATGATCAACCGTACGATTAACAATATTATTATAGCGACCCACATGGTCATCTTATCAATTTCAGCGATGTGATATCACTGGAATCGACTGATGTCAGTTTTGTTGTACGGATTCCAAAGTAAAAACATAAATAAGAATTAATTATAACTAATGGTGATACATAAGGAAAAAAATATCTACAGACGTCGTCGGATTATGAAAGAAACATCATCAACGTGTCTAGAATGGTCAAATTAGCTAGGCTGGCCTACTATAAGTCCAATTTGGACATAGAGGCAAAACAGTAATTTCGAATCAAAACGGTGTCCGCCGTTGGACCCGCTTTGCACCGAAAAATGTGCCAGGATGAAAAGTCCACTAAACCTAACAAATTATATGTCCACAAGTTTACAATGACGATACGAAGCCAATGGTATATCCGGAATTGGATTTCGATGACCCGATCTCAAAATGGTCTGTTGACTCGGACATTAGAATCCGATTTGCACGAAAGTACGTACCGGAGCCAAAGTCTATTAAATCTAGCAAAGTATATGTCAACAAGTCCAGAATGATGATACCAACCCAACGATATATCCAAAATTGCATTTCGATGAGCCGATCTCAAAATGGTCCGTTGACTCGGACTATGGGGCCCGTCTTGCACCAAAATACGTGTCGGGGCCCACGTCCTCCAAATCTACCAAAATTGATATGTATTCGTGCTAGAATGATGCCATGAATCTTCTGGACGTGTCAAAATTTGAATCCGGATTCTCGGGTCCAAAATTAGAATTTTACAAGTTGGAAACTACAAATTCAAACGGCAAACTTTGGTGTCAAATTGAACCAATCAAACGAGCTCATAATGAAACGAAACTTTTGGGACAAGAAGTTGGTTATACTAGCTATCCACAGGAACTGGTGGCACATCAAACGGAGCTGCGACGGCGGGGATACAAGTCCACGAAGTTTGCTCCATAATACTGTCCAAAATAAATATCATTATTTGGACAACATGGCGGCCGATTTTGTCATATCAAATAAACAAATTAACGGCTAAAACTTTAGGTGGATGTAGAGCTATATACCAAGATTGTAAAGGAGCAAAGAGATCAATGATCCAACTATCGGATTGCCCAAAAAATGTGCACAAAGTTTTTGCCTCGAAATGCAAGTTCTGACTTCTTCGATCCGTGCGTCACGACAGGATTTCGATCCCGAAGTCAAAATCGACTTCCTATCGTGCGAGTGGCCATCGGGGATGGTTGAAATGGTGCATGGGTGGTTGCTAGGCACGAAGGGTCATCGTCGGAGGTTGATGGCCGGATCTGCACTCTGGTGAGGCCGTACCGAGAGAAGATATGGCAGGTCGGACTTGAATTCGACACCATTGATGTCGTCTCGAGCTCGGGATTCCATCACCCATTGGCGAAGAAGTATGGTGGGTCGAGGGAAGGCACGGCTACGACATACGACTGCGGCACGACGACAGTCGGTGGTGCATGGCCGCGGCCATCAGCAGCAGCACCTCAGTACAGCGCTGCGCGTGGTACACACGACTGCATGCCGCACATGGGAGAGCGATCCAAGAAGAATAATTAGGGTCATATTTGATCCTTTTTACAATGCCAATAGACGAAGTCCTTCATTTTAGGTCAATTTTTTGTTACAATCGCTTCAATCCACCCCCTCGGTGAAATACAGTAATACGCCCGAAGGAATTCCTCCCTGTGGACTTCTCCATACTCAAAGTAAAATATCTGGTACGTGAAAGGCACACAGGATGGCGCATGACTGGTCGGGGTCTTCTTCGACCATCGAGGTTGCACGGGAAAGCCTGTGGTAGCAGCACAACAAGTGGAGAGAAGGAAATAAAAGAAGGAGGAGATGAAGAAAATGATGATAGTAATGGAGATGATGGTGGTGTTAAGCTTAGAGTTAAGGGGGAGCTGTCGGCTGAAGAAGGAATGAAGAAAGAAGGAGGCTGTTGTAGCTTAGAAGGAAGGAGGAGAGTGAGAAAGGAGAAAATAGTGTATGGAGGAGGTCGACCATAGTAGAAAAGAGTTGTTGTTGGTGAGGGGAAACGAATATGTTTGTGTATGAAATGATAAGTGGCTGTGAGTTGTTTAGGAAGAGAGAGAGAGAGTGAGTGTGAAAGAGTTTAGAATCTCTCTAAAAAGTAGAGAGAGAAAGTATGTAGGGATTAGGGCCGACTACCATAGGAGTGTGTGTGTGTGTGGGGGGGGGGGTTGTCATGAAGGGATGAGTGGTTTGGATGAGTTGTAGTAGAATGAAGGCTAGGATAGAGTGTAGCTATATTAGCTCAATGCTACCATCCAAATAATAAATATAGTAACACTAAAGATTAATAGGTATTTAAATAAGTAAAACAACGAAAAAATTATGTACACAATACTAATAATAACTTAATTAGACTAGGGCATAAGTTTGGATATTGATTAATAATATTTTAAAAATAGGAATGCTAGCAATATAATTGAATAGAAGAGGGGGGTTAAGAAGAGAATGACACTTCCTTTCATACGGTGCCATGAAGGATGCTATGTGAGCGGCCACAAGAAATTGGGTTGGGTGTTGGGTCAAGATGGGTTAAGTTTGGGCTAGGTTTGGTCATGACTACAAATTTAGTCATTTATAATCATTGATGGAACAGGCGCATGCGGAAGATCAATTGGGTGGCACGTAAGTGACATGTGCATAGTAGGCTTAAAATAGTTCAAAACCATATATTGGATCGATTAGATTGGACGATGTCGATTTTTGAAATTAAATTGGAAGTTAGGTCAGGTTTTACGGTAGATGGTCAAATGGCCTAAATTGATCCAAAAGTTGTGCGATATAAATAGAATACAAGAAAACAAGTTTGAGTGGGACATGATATATCAAAATGAAGATAATCTTGCCTACTACAAAACTTATGAAGGAAGTTTCCAGAGATTGACATCCCTGGTGCTCCAAAAATAAAAGTCCTGGAGAAGTACATTAATAATCAAAACTAATTATAATAAGACTATTTATTAACAATAATTCATTAATTTTTTTAAATAAACCCTAAAATTTAGGGGACTCACATGAACGCACTAGCTCATCAACTGCGCACAAGGCGCCTTACGCCGATCTGTGCAGAGACGAGCACATCAAATGCGCACAAGGTGCCTTGCACCGATGCTGACGTGCTAAGTGCAAAGTGCGCCAACAAATTACCACTTTACGCCCTTGAGCCTGAGTCCGAGTTCGAGCCCGAGCCTGAGTCGCTAAGCCCCTTGGGGCTTAGCTACATAAGAGAATTATCCCATGAGCATGGCAAAAAGCATTAATGCTTCTTTGTTGGTTTAGTCTTCTTTCTACTAGAAAATTCTCTCACATGGCACCCATGTGCCTCTCCACACTTCATGTAATCTCTCAACACAAGAAAAGCTTTATATAGAGATACCATCCATTTGGTTTTTCCAATGTGGGACTGTCTTTCTAGTTTCTAAAGCAAAACACCAACAACAACAAGCAAAAACACCAACAATAATATTACTAATTTTTAAATTATATAATTCTACAAATAAAATACATATTAAATGTTTTATGATACAAAAAGATAAAATAAATAAACATACACACGTGAATTATTTTACTTGTTCGTCAACTACATTTACCAGAAATTGTTAATTTGAATTTTTAGCTTTATTACTAATAAATCTACTAAGGATCCATTTTTGATAATGAACCAATTGTTCTATCCTTCTCCTTTTTTTATTTTTTCATAATTATTTTGTTGTTTCCTAGGTAACATATTTTAGTAGCACAAAAAGACTAAACTATAAATATAAATAGTAAACAAATAACAATAGAAGCTGAATTGATTTCATTGAATAAATGTTTATTTTTTTATTCAAAAAAGTATAATAATATATAGACCCAAAACATAAGTTCTATTAAGACTAATAACCAGATAAAATAAATAAATTATTAACTATATAAACTAAATATATTTAGAACAACTTACAAAAAAATATTTCTTGCAAGCTTTCTGAAACTAGAAGATTAGATTTAGTTGTGGAAAATATGAAATGATAGAGAAGACTAAGAAAAGAGATAGAAAAAGAATAAAAATTCAATATATTTTACAAATAAATAAATAAATTTTCTTTTCTTTAGCCTAATAAATGGAGATTCTATTCTATATCAATGTTTACATTTTTCAGCTTAATGTTTCGTTTACTTGCTAACAAAAAAAAGATTTAACATAACAGGTATTTATTTAATAACCTAGATTAATTTTTTTTGGCTTTCCTAATCAGATTCGAGCTGTATTTTTTTATTTTACCGGTAAGTAATATAAGAATTATCAATTATATTAGGTCCTTGATTAGCGGTACCTTGTTTGATTTCTTAATAAATTTGGTTTATGTTATATATTATTTATGTAATTTTTTTATCTTTATGTTACATATATATATATATATATATATATATATATATATATATATATATTTTATATATATATATATATATATATATATATATATATATATATATATATATATATATATATATATATATATATATATATAGTCTAGTGGTTAAGAGAGATGCATGCGGACCGAGTGGTCAGGAGTTCGAATCCCAGTGGGAGCGATTCCAGAAACAAATTACCTGGTTCCAATATATATATATATATATATATATATATATATAATATATATATTTAAGAGTCTAAAATCTCATCATAAGTGCATGTCTCGAATAAAATATAACATCTCAAGTCTCATAAGCTGGAGAGAAATTCAGTAATCCTAGCTACTAGCTAAGTCAATACTGGTGATGCATCCTCAACGGGCACCGACTCCAAAGGAAGCTCCTAGGCATAATCCTCGTCTACTTCGGGTCCATAATAAGTAGGACATAATTCCTCTAGATCCTCTGCTCGCATCCCCAAAACAAGTCAGATGAACAGGGAGTGCCATAATCCCTCCCTAGTATGTTTGCAGAGTCTACTGATCTTGTGGACCTGTCTGAGGACCTTCCTGATCAGTTGGTTAGAGTTGTATTGGTGTCCTTCGTATCTAAATTTGTTACGATTCTGCCACAGGACCCACATGCTAGCGGCTGCGACGATCTGGTGGCCGTGTGATGCTTTGCCCCAGATGGCAAGAAGATTGTTGAAGCCCCTACCTCCTGATCCTGTCTACATCTACGAGAAAGGGCTGTCCAGACCTGAGCAGCTAGGTCTCCAGAATACAGAACGTGATCGGCAGTCTCCGACCCAGAGGCTAAGCTGTAATCGATGGTGGTGAGCTTATCATCAGTGGGGAGCTTTCTGCAGGACGCTCTCCAAATCCGCAAAGACCATTTTTTGGGAATGCAAGGCTGCGAGAAAGGGGCCATAATTGGGGATGGCACTCTGATGCTTCGAACAACTCACCTTGTTGATGCTAGCGTGGAGGTTCCATCGGTAGTGAGAGACCATCTCAACGTGTTGGGGTCGTTCTTAACTTTTAGTTCGGAGGCTGCAAGGCCCGCTGTCGCCTCTGTTCCTAACCACTCTCTAGCCCCGTCCCACATCCACCGGTCCTGCTATCCCATAGATCACGGATGGCGCTATCACGGGGGGCTATCGGGGCCTGCTGGAGAAGGGTGTCCCCGGACCAACGTTCGTGAAAGAGTGACGAACTGCCCGAACCTAGTTGAAGATGGATGGAAGGCTCGACAAGGTGGCGTCCGTGAAGTATACGACGCCAGAACGCAGAAGATCTGTTGTTGGAATCTACAACAACGGGGTGTGAGTGCCGGAAGTATCTGGCCTTCATGAACCGGGTCTAGATAGAGTGGCTTGTGCGAATCTTCTACCACGACTTTATGGCACAAGCATCAACGATGTGCATCAATCTACTGAAGCCCAGCCCTCCCTCCTCAGTAGGACTGGCCATGGTGTCCCAACTGGCCCAGTGGTGCTTGTCCTTGCCGTCGCTGTGGCCATAGATGAAGTTGGCAAAGAGGGTCTCAATGGAGGTGAGAACCTTTTTAGGGGGAACAGGCGGCCAGGGTATAAATGGGAATGGAAGAGAGGACGTGCTGGATCAGAATCATCATCTCGCCCGAAGATAGGATCATATTATGCCATCCCTTGATTATCTTCCTAATTTTGCTCACCAGCCCTTCAAAGATACCCGCGTTGGATCTGTCGTACACCAGCGGGTACCCTAAGTAGGAGAATGGCGGATACACAACTGAGAGGGAAGTGATGTTGGTGATTGAAGCAGAGTGGTCCCTATTGGCCTTGTGGTGGGTGTAGATGACACTCTTATTGGAGTTGACATGTTGCCCGGAGCATTTGGTGTATCTCTCCAGCGAATTGTGAACCACCTCCACGGATCCCATACCGCCGGAGGAGAAAATAAGGATGTCGTTAGCGTAAACTAGGCGCGTGATGATAGGACATCCGGTGGTGGTGTGAAAATATTGGAAGTGGGGAACGTCGACCATTTTGCTGAGGTTTCTGCTAAGAGCTTCTGCAGCAATGATAAAGATAGTGGAGGATAAAGGATCTCCCTGCCTGACTCCCCTACTAGATCAGAAGAAGCCCTTAGCATGGCCGTTAATGACAGTGGAGAACCAGGAATTACTGATGGATCTGAATACGATATCAATCCAGGTCTCCGAAAACCCGAAAGCCCTGAACACTCATATCATTAATTGCCAGTCTAACCGGTCGTATGTTTTCTCCATGTCTAGCTTGATGGCAATGTTCCCGTCCCTATTCGAGAATTTCATGCACGTGATCATTTCTTGTGCCAACAGGATATTGTCTAAGATGTTCTGACCCGAGATAAAGCCGCTTTGCTCCTCGAATATGATCTTGGAGAGTAGCCCGGACATGCGGTTGGCGTTGATCTTCGAGATAATTTTGTTGGTAATGGTGCATAAGCTGATAGGGCGAAAGTCTTTGAATGTTTTTGGATTGTCCTTCTTGGGGATGGGGATGAGGTTGGCGTAGGAGATCGATCTTGTCCTTGGAAGAAGGCAGTTGCCGCCTCATGAAAATCAGATTCGATAGTGTCCCAGCAAGATCTAAAAAAGACTCCAGAGAATCCGTCAGGGTCTGACGCACTGTGCTCGTTCAGGGCCCAGACTGCAGTTTTGACTTCCTCTACGGACGGGGGCTACATCAGCTTAATGTTGTCGCTTTCTTCGATCAGGCATAGGACCTTCGCAAGGAAGTCCTCATCCTTGACGATGGCTTCCTTGGAGAATAACTGGGAATAGTAATTAGCGATGGCAGCTTGGATACCCCGTTGGTCTTTGAGAAGGCGTCCACTCTCGTTGATGATTTGGTGAAGGTTAAGATGTTGTCTGCACCCCTTGACACAGGAATGAAAGTAGCTAGAGTTTCTGTCCCCTTCGATGTCCCACGTGAGCCTGGCTTTCTGTTTCCAGAATTTTGTTTCGACTTTCAACCGAAACTTGAGCAGGGCTGTGGTAAGGTTAGGAAGGCACGAACCATCGGGGATATATCGATCGTGTAAAGAATCTCCATGCGAGTGACGTTGTCCTCTACCGTACGGACTTCCTAGAAGATATTGCCAAAGGCGTTCATGCTCCAGATCATGAGGGCTTTTCTCGTAGATTTGAGTTTGGCAGCCACTCGGGTGAGTGGGTCAAGGTCATTAGTAGTGCTCCAAGCTGCTGCCATGGTGTTCCTGAATTGGAGGTGGTGGCTCCAGAGGTCGAGGAACCAGAAGGTTTTCTTGATCTGGTTCGAGTTGCTGTTGATCTTAATGAGGATGGGGAATGATCTGATTCTGTGGTATTGAGATAGGAAAGGTTGGATATGAGTCCCATGTCAGACCACAGAGTGTTGACCCGGACGCGATCCAGACGAGAGTATTGCCGTCGGGAGCCTTCCTGCATGTTGCACCAGGTGAATGCGTTACCGGAGAACTGAAGGGGAGATAGGAGGGTGTTTAAAATGAAATAGTTGAAGTCGTTCATGGCCGTCTGAGGGGGCGGGCGACCTCCTGACTTCCCCTCTCTACACGTAATTACGTTAAAGTTGTCTACGCATATCTACGGTAGGTTGATGAAGTTAAGGTGAGTGTCCCTCAGGGTATCTTAAAGCTGTTTGTGTTCTGGGATGTCGCAGCTGCCGTAGACTACGGATAAGTAGGAATGAGACTGGAGTGTGGGGTGTTCCACCCAGCAGGAGAGTGCCTATCTCGAATCGTAGATGGTACCAAACTTTATGTCTGCAGAAAGTAGGATCCAAATATCGTTGCATCCCGCTACAGCGAAAGGGAAGCCCAGCTGAAGCTGGAAGGATTTGGGTTTCTTGTGAAGGATTTTGGGTTCGATGATCACTAATATATCAATCCTGTGGATTTTCTTGAGACTGATTAATCTTCTCAAGGTTGGTTTGTTCGCCAGGCCCCTAACATTCCAAGAAAGGATATTAAGCATTAGGGTTCTTGTTGGGGGGGGTTGGTGAGTTTCGCAGTCGACCTTATGGTCATGGCTGTGGACTCTTTGTCTCTCATCTTCTTCCTATTTTTTGGATGGTACGGTGGATATGTCCTCTATTCCCCCTTTTGTGGTGGACGTGGTTTCGGTTGGGTCAACAACTTCCTCGATGGGTGCATGTAGGCCTTTCCCTCTATTTCTGCTAAGGCACCGAAGTGGCTATTCGGGCTGATGAGACCAGCGTCCATGGCTTGTTGTAACCTAGCCATTGGGGCTAGGCCGATATTGGCCAGGGCGTCCATGCGAATGGTCTCTGAGTTGTGGAGAGGGAGGGTGTTGTCTGTCTCGTGGACTTCTGAGCTTGTGGGTGCTGATGAGTTCTCTAGAGACTGAATGTCCTCCCTGTCGCTATTGTCCTCAACGATTGCCTCTGTGGTGTCATCGATGATGGCGTTCTCTGGAGTGGTGTCTGGTGGGTCTGAAGCGAGGATGTCGAATTTATTATAGAGGTTGACGATCGGGGAGTTGTAGGGCACAATAGCTCTGCTCGCGGGGGTGGTGGATTGGGTGCTGGGTGCTCTAGTGTTCTCTTCGAATCAAACGTGGGAGTTGGGAAGGGATAGAATCGGAGATTGAGGCTTTAGGAGAGTCTGCCTGGTGTAGTTTGTCTTTCGATTTGATTTCTTCTTCAACTTCGGGTGTGCCTTGTAGCAGTGCTCCGTGGGGTGGCCTCTCATATGGCAGTGCTTGCAGAAGATAACGTTGTTGTCGTAAATGAGATTCTGAGTGTGCGTCTTGCCTCTAAGCTCAATCTGAATTTGTTTGGGCAGGTCCTTTGACAGATCGAGTTCTATACAGATTTTGGCATAATTTCCTCTTGAGAGGTTACATGTTTCTTCGGCCATGGCGACGAAAGTCCTAAAAGAACTGGCGATTCTTTTCAGAGCTGCAGGGGCGAAACAGATTAGTGAAAGATTGGGTAGGGTGACCTAGGCCGAGACTATCGCCAAGTCAACTTTAGAGTTGAACTCAGGAGTCCATTGACGATGTTCATGCTCTGGGCGTCGATCCTGCCAGTTCCTCTCGACCATACCCTCTTGAAGTCGTTGTCCGAGGACAGTTGGAGTAACATATGCTCGGGATCCAAAGGCGCAACCTTGTAAGTGGATGTGAGACCCCATCCGGCAATCGCTTCCCGAACTCTGGGAGCTTTGGGCATCCGTTGGAGAATTTCAGGACAAGGGTCTGCGAGAAGGAGAGAATTTCCTTAGGATGGAGGTGTTTCGCCGTGCGATCTGGCCTGAGCATCTCTGTATATGTCGGGTCATGGGGCGAGTGAGCCGCGGGGGCGGTGGAGGGTGTTGGGGTGGTCGCCATAGTGGCAAGGGCAAGGGTTCGCCACCTTTGCCGGACGAAGAACCCAACTGAGGATGATGGGTACCCCGGCGCTAGAGTAAGAGATGGCCACGGGCTGGAGGAATGGCGCCAACGCTAGGAGGTCATCTAGGTTCATGTCGGTGTAAGACTGTACGTGGATCTGATTAGTGGTAAGGAAGGGTCAGCCTCCCTGTGAGACGAGATCCACGTGTCACGACCCGCACCCAGTATAGGGGCACGAGAAATGGTTACGTCCAGCCTACGCCGCAGTGTCGGCAGTAGAACGCTGTCCTAGGTCACATACATCTAACAGTTAAAAGGTACCTGTACAGTATATACACTTCGAATGGAGGTGACATAATAAAGTATAACTCAATCACAACTAAGGAAGAAAATACGATAAGATAGAATAGATGAAACACAGAATCCACAGATGATAAATACATGATAGAGAGATAGCTAATGTCTAAGATAAACAACTCCACAATCCAGAATACAGTCTCCAAATATATACAAGTGTATCCCATAGACAGAATGATAATAGAAACTAGTCTAGCTAACTAGACTAGTCTACTGGGGTAGTGTCGTCTGCAAGTGCTGGGTCCTCCTGAGAGTCCAGCTCACATGTGTCATCTAGGCTTGCTCCGTAATAAGTGGGACACCGCTCCTCAAAGTCATCTGTAATATTTCAACAGGTCCAGTCAGGACTGAAGCGAGCACAGTACATCTCACACAGTTCATATCATGACAGGAATATAATACAGGCAATAGAGTAAGATACATGAAATGCTGAAGAGTATACATGAGTAAAAGAGAAGACTGTAATAAAATATCTACTATAAGTAAAGAGCTGCAATGAACTAGTGATTTAGAGTACAAGCTAGACATGTGAACGGCTTGATAATAAATATGAAAGGTTGTACATGGCTACACTACCTTGGAAATTGTCCACATGACTATTTATACTCCCCCGTACCCCAATCAATACACAAAGATCCGTTCAAGTTATGTTATTATACATGATTTCACATGGGGGCCCATAAATGGGTGCACATGAATATAAACATGGGGGCTCCGTGAACATGAGAGTACATGAATCACGAGAGTGCACATGAATGGTGAAAGCACAAGAATACATGATGAAAGTGAAACGCACATGACATGATGTATCTGATGCTCCCGAGGAAGATAACATCGTATGAAAAGATCCATATAGTACTAATCCGTGTTTCCATTGGGTCAGCATCAAGTAAAATAACCTAGAGCAAGAAAATAGTCCTATTAAGTATGAAACGGTCAGAGAATGTACTCGTCTGATATCCTGAGTGTCTTAATGAAATACTGCCTGAGGAGTGGTGTCTGGCTCCTATTCAGAACAGTACAAGTCACAACATATCCAAATTGGTAAAATGTAATATTACAATGCATTCTACATGATGTTGGGTCAATTCTAGACTAAAGTCAACCATGGTCAACTTCAGTCAACTATCTAGTCAATGCTAGGTAGGTCAATCTAGACCCAATCAAGTCTCACTAGGCCTAACCATGTCTATCCTAGCATTCACATCCCACCACAAGGCTATACAAGCCAACAACACCCAAATTCTATATAAACATGTATATTGATCAACTCACATAGCTTATGTTACATGTGAAATCACTCATAGGCAAAATATATAGGAATCTGCTATACAAGCCAACAACACCCAAATTCCATATAAACATGTATATTGATCAACTCACATAGCTTATGTTACATGTGAAATCACTCATAGGCAAAATATATAGGAAACTACTCAAGTCAAGTCTATACATACATTCATATATACATAAGTCAATATTTATTTAGATACTACATCCAACATTATATATATCACTATATATATAGAGAGTGATATGGGGTGAGGTGGTGTGTAGCATGGGTGAGTGAATATTCTCAGATTTCCAGTGGGGAATGTGGGTGATAGTGTATATATGGGGATATCATGTTCTCAGTTTTTGTGTAACATATGATGTGAATGATATGGGGGTGTGTGTGTGTGGCTGTCATAATGTGTGTGTGTGTAGATACATAGGAAAACAATGTAATATGCCTTCATGTTCTCAGGTTCTCAGTGTTAGGTGTGTGTGTACATTAGAGTTCTCATGTGTGTGTGTGAGTGATATGGTGTAAGTTCTCAAATTTAGGTGTGTTTCCTGTGAACCAATATGGTTCTCAGTTTAAGAGTGTGAGTATTCAGTCTTAACAGTGACCTCAAGCCCAAGCAAATCAAACCCAATCATTACCACAATTCAGAAATCCATTTGAAACTTAAACTCAGCAAAATATAGGAAGTCACATGAAATTTGAACCAACAAATTAGTAAACATGGCAGAGGAATTCTCAGGATACCTAGAGTGCAAGTGTGTGCATAATTCTCAGGTTTATAGATTAAATCTTAGATTTTAATAACCAATCAATGTGTGTAACAGTCCGCAACATTCTGAGGATTTCATAACAGTACAAAGTGTAACAGTTAATCAATTGAATCCAAAGCCCAAAATGAAAATTTGAAACTGAAATCCTATGCCAAATGAATTCCTAGCATGTAGGTTAATTCCCAGGTTATAATGCAACACAATTTAATCACAAACACAGGTTAATCATAATCAAATTTTTAGGGAAACAAAGAACAGTCAAGTATCTGTAACATTTAGGATTTCTAAAATCGATTTGAAATTAACAATTAGTATGTCAATTTAATGGTTGGTAATTGAAGATACAAATGTAGTAGTGTCAAGGGGTGTCTTCGTGTCCAAGGACTGGACACGAATCGTGTCCAAACGACCACACATTACACAGACACAAAACAATATACAGACAGTGTCGTGCACGCATGCACATCACTCGTGGATACGACACGACACAAATTAGGATACGTGCTCGTGTCTAGTGGTTCGCCTAGGATAGGGCTAGGGGTCCATCACCCTGAATCGTGTCTAAACTATGTCCTCGTGTGACACGAAGACAGTGTCAGCAGCCCCATGGCCGACTATGCACGACAGTGTCCAATCCGTGCGGGCAAGATTTCTCCCTAACCACTCGATAAGGTCCCATAAAATTTTAGTGGCTTAATGTCAGTCACCTAGTGAAGGTCCACACCAATTTTGGTGTCCAGAAGTGTCGTGTCCGTGGAGAACTAGGACACGGGCAGTAGGGCACCCGACCGAGCCCCCGTGCTGCGTGTCCAGCAACAAATCCGACACAAAAACGACACAAAAGCAATTTCAGTCTTCACAAATATTAATATAAACATATAGATCTAGGGATCCATGTAATTAGTTTTACAAAACACGAAAATAAATTCCTAAGAGGCATTTTAACAAACACTTACCTATACACTATGACACGTGTCCGATACGGACACCAAATGAACACGAAATTAACCCAAACTTTAGGGACAACTAGGGGACACCTAGATCTAGCCCTAAATACAAGGAAAATAGAATATTAGAACAAATTGTGGAGTTTTACCTATAGGTGCAAATAGCAAAAAATGCTTCAAATGGGGGGGTTCCTCCTTGCTAGCCAAATGCTCCCAAATTGCACAAAAACTGAAATTGCTCCCCATAATCAGTAAGTAGAGATTGATTAGAATCATATGCAAAAGATTTGGGTCAAAAAGGATTAAAAATGGATTTACTATGAATTTAGGAAGTAGGGATTTACCTTTCCTTCTAAAAACTTGGTTGAGCACAAAAGAGGCAAGAACAAGTGGAAGAGGCATTAAATAGAGGGAAAAACCCTAGGGGTGGCCGGCCATGGTGGGCTTAGCTAGGGTTTGGGCTTAAGTCATGGGCCTATGGCTTAATTACATAAGTCATGAAATTAATTTCTTAAGTCACAAGTTATTGCACCAATTTATTAATCCCCCTATTGAAACTAGATTCTAAGTGACTAAATGAGGTTAACTTAAGTTAGACTAGGGTTACACCATTTCCTACTAAGTTACCATAGCTAGGGTTAGCTTCTAGGTTAGTCTACAAGTCTCAATTAGCTAAGGTCAAAACTAGAAATCACCAATTCAATAAATTATAAAAAATTCAAATTACCAAATGACCAAAATACCCTCAATCTAAAATATGGTAGTGCCACCGCGGGACTCAACTCGCTGAGAGGCTCTGCAAATAGTGCTGAGAGTAATCCTCGTGCCGGAGGAATACCCACGACTGGAGGGACACTGGATAGGGATCAAAGCCGCGCCACTGAAGGCGAAAGAGGGGGGGTGCGCTATCTGAGAATGGCGTCGGAGCATGAGGTGCTAACGAAGGGCACGCCTCGAAAAAGAACGCAAAAAGGTCGGCGCCTAAGGCCACAGGCGAAGAGGAGGCAACAGCCTGGGCCGAGCGTGTACCAACAAGCTGACGCGCTGAAGGGCACACGCCACCACGAGATGTCGCACAAGAAGGAGTACAGTGATCCTCAGCGCTGGTGCCACTTAACGTGGACGGGTGAGGTGCGCGGCTCCTGGGGGCGCTGTGTCAGCCGAAAAGAGTTGCGCAGAAGACCACGTGACCCATTTGAATTTGAAACATGAAACAGACGGGAGTAGGCTGCAGGTCTTGGAGACCGAGCCTGGGAGAGAATCGAGGCCGCCAGAGTCACATGACCTGAGGGGCCCGCGCCCCAAGGGGGTCACCTTCCGCGGAGCAGTTGCACTGGCGACATTGCCGGAGAGGAATCCGGCTGAGGACGAGGATGCTGGGGGGTGAAGGGGGGTCCACGAGGCCCGGAGGGCGACAGAGTGGAGGAAGAAGGTGGAAAAGCGGGTGGAGGGTCTGGAGGAAGCCCTAGGAGGGCTACGGTGTCGGGCGGCCATGGGGTCATCTTCGAAACGCCCCGTGAGGAGGGGGGACATGAGCACACGAGCGGAGGGAAGGGATAATGGAGGAGGAAGAGGAAGAAGAAAGAAGGAAGACTCGGAGGAGGACGGCCTGAACCCTGTCGGAGGGGCGAGGTTCAGGAGACGGGCGCCGCCCGCGAGCCGCGAAGAGGAAGCTCCCCGAGCATCAGAGAAAGCGAGTTCATTATTTTTATCTATATATATATATATATATATATATATATATATATATATATATATATATATATATATATATATATATATATATATAGAAATAGAGATAAAGAGATAGAGAGAGAGTAAGAGATGAGTAATCTAGAACCACCCAGGTGGTTTTAAATTATGGAACCACCCTAGGTTACATCACTTAGATTTGAATTGGGTGGGTGAGATTAAATGGTAGTAGGACCTATACCTTTTAATCTCACCCTTTCAATTCAATCCAAGTGATGTAACATAGGTGGTTCCATAATATGAAACCACCGGGGTGGGTTTGGAGCATTTTTGCTTTATTTGGAGGCAATAAATGTAACGTAGGATGGTTCCATAATATATATCTTCCAAAGCATGTGTGAAGGCGATAAATATGGAGGAAATAAATATGGCACACTTGAGCGTGTTTAATACTTGCATTGGAAAAGCAATATCAGAGACAGTGATATACCACTATCTATATATCGGTATGAACATCATGCCCCAATTTCGTAAATCGTTCGTCCTTGTTTCTATTTCTGTAGAATCGATCGTCCTCTCTGGGACATGATGTCGTACAACTCTATATTGCACTTGTACAAGGCAAAAAAGTACATGATTGATAATTATCACAATATGAACACATCAAAACGGAATTAGCAGACAAATTGAATGATATAAGGAACACATCTCTTTATTCTAAAAACTTCTTTATTGATCATAGCAGTTGAATAAAAAGATTTACAAGGGTTCTTAATGTCCATCAACTCATGCCCACTTGGCTTACATTGAACATGCCGACTTGGCTTACAACTCACTCGTAAAATACAAATATAATTTTTTATACTTTTTGCCCTTTAGAATAGACGATATTTACAAGGATAGCTTTGATATGCCCAACAGATCTTCGATGCCTCGGAACTGATCGAGCCAATCTCTGCATACTAAAATTCCCAAGCACCTGCGAAAAAATCCCACGGAGACGTGGGTCAGTTCATTGTCGTATACTAGTGAGTAGAACTAGCCACTCACCTAAATCAATATTTTTAGTCATGTGAGCAAGCATTTATTAATAATAAACTTTCTATTGGGCCCAGGGTCAATTTATAGTTCACGAGATAGTAACATTATATCATACTTGTGTTTAAATGTCAAGCATAATAAGTTGAATCATATGAAAGATAAATATATCACTTTTCAGTAATTTCTTATCGAAAGCCGACTTTCTATACCTACATAAAATATATGATATAATATACTTACTCATGCATAAGACATTCATTAGCATGCATTCAACTATATGGTCCTTGGTGAAAACTGTACCATAAAGGACATCCTCAAAGGTATTGCGACACACAATTCAAAGCATGTTTCTAGACTCAATGAATGTTCCATATTATCAAACATATCATATAGAACTTCAAGGGTAATAAGACGCGCAATTCCACTATAGGTTCTAAGCCTTATAGAAGTCCCGTAAATATCTCTTGCCACCATAGCATGACCAATATTTTTTCCTTCAGTCAGATCGGTCCCAGTGCCCTAGGTACCATCTGAGGAAACTCACTCAGACTTGTGCACAAATTTTCTATGACCATGCGAATGCATATACGAATCGATATGGACAAAGTGCATGGTAAAACAACTAAAAGTAAGCAAAGCCAATAGCTCATCATCTCATCTCATCCAAACCATATTCAACGACTTATCATTTCCATCATTTCCACACTTGGTGATCTATCGATCCCAAGCCTCATCATTTCATATTTTTTATTTTATCACATCGCAACGCTTCTCACATCATTCATTTCTCATAGGGACATACCACATTTCATTTCTTTGGGTCAATTGCATTGTCAATTCTTTTCTCGTATATCATTCATATGGGCAGTTCATTGTCCAAGTGTCATTCATTTTAATAGTTTTCAACATAATTGTCACTATCTTTGCAACAACTAAAATATGAAACATCTCAAGGACAAAACACAGCAACACAAATATTCATTTTTATTAAGCGTGAAGGAGTAGAGGAGAAGAGATAGCTCCACTCACCAATACAAATGGATTGTGACCAATGGTCCAAATCTCTTCAGAATTATGGTACTTTAAATAGGTCTTTCCTAACTCTATTCCATTATTATTATTATTATCATGAAAGTTTGCAATTTTCTAAGAGAAAAAGATAGATCGTTTCGAGGAGTTCTTCATTGGTTATTCATCGTCATCTTATCTTAGGCATATCTTTATACTCATTGTAATCTATTTCCCTTTTGGTTGAAGTATTACTACGAACCGTGTGGATCGAAAAAGAAGTTTGTAAGGAGTCGGTATATCTTCTTATTCCATTAGTGGAGACTTTGGTTGGACTCTGATCGTCCCATAGTTTTTTCTGTTAGGGTTTGATATATATAAATATTATGGTATTTGTGTTATGCTTTCTTTGTGATTTTGGCTATTTAGTTTGTGCGAATTTTTGTTGTCTTTCTCTAGGTCCTTACTACTAAAATACAGGATTTTAGCGACGGCACAATCCGTCGCTAAATATAATTAGCGATGGATGGACGACGAAAAATAGACCATTTTTGCCCGTCGGTAAACACTACGTCGCTAAAATATTCTGTCGCCAAGTAGTCGACACTTCCACTTTTCTCCGATGTATTTGTGACAGATAAACAGTTGACGTTTGTGCGTCTGTTTGGCGATGAAAAATATTAGGACGTATGAACAACATCTTAGTGACATTATTTGGTACTCCATAGACGACTAGTTAGCGATGGGCATACGACATTTTAAGCGACGGTTGAACACTACTCAACGATGTTACATTAATTTTCTGATACTTTAAATTGTCCGATAGACACGATGGCGACATCATATTACGTCGCTGAGTAGTCACAAATAGCAACATATTCGTGATGACCTAGCGATGGATAATATGTTTCTGATACTCTTAACTCTCTGATACTCAATATTGGCGACGTAATATAGCATTGCTATTTAGTCGCTAATCCGTGGAAAGTAGTCGCCAATACATCGTCGATTTTCCTGGCGACGTAATCTAGCGTCCCTCTGTAGTTGCCATTCCGTCAAAAGTAATCGACAATCCGTCGCTAGGTAGTCTCTAAACTGCCCAAAACTGCAAAAAAAATACATTCCTGACAGCAGCAGTACAAAATGAACCTGTCGATAATACAGCGTAACCTGCTGTAGAAACATAATCAATATGTAACCCATATCATGTCCTAATTCTGAAGAATCAATAGTCGTCCTTCGGGTGTGATGTTATCACGCCCCAGAACCAGAATACTGGCAAGTAGAGACGGACCAGGCCAGCTACATATACCAAAGTACTCCAGTACTCCGAAACAACGTATAAGCTGTATAGATGGGGGTCACTACTATAAACCAACAGTCAATCCTAGATCACATCATCCTAGATATCTCAGTCTCAGACAAGAAGTAAGGTACAAAAATATGATCATCATGCATATAAGACAGTAAAGCGTCCCAAACTATAATATATACAAAATGAAAAACTAGCAAGACTAAGTAATACATGATCAGCTCTAGTTGCAGTCTAGAAATATAGCATCATGTCTAAGCCGTAGGCCAAATGTCAAGTCCAAACCATGAGCTAAACACGTGCTCGGTGGCTAAACGCCTCAAAAGAATATGTACATAAAAGAGTGGGTAAGAGAAAGAACACCCACTCAAGTCCCCTGGTGCTCCGGGTGGTCACCATCGAGTGAAAGGTCCGGAAGATCCTCGGGCTCCTCAACTAGATCTAGTCAATGCAAAACCAGTGGGGTCAGAACCCCAATATCAAGTACCACAAAGGAAGCTAAACTTATGAACTAAAACCAGCATGCAATTTACAACATCTCTAAGATAAAGCAGTAAACGAGACTAGAATAGTAAATTAGTACCACAGTGTTTACGAAAGGGAACTGGAACATGCAAGAAGGATAGCAAGTGAATACATAGAATAAACTGGACATGTGAGCATATGGAGAAGCCGAGCATGTAGTAGGAAGAATAGCATGTAAGGAAAGACAGGAAGCTAAGTACTACAATAAGATAAACTGGAGCAAGACTAGACTAGACAAGAATGGACTCCATCCATCAATCACGGCCAAACAATGAGTACGGCTTGATACTTTAGCTAACTAGCGTTGCCATATTCCTAATTAATAACACAAGCAAGTTTGAGAAATCCAAGTCCAGTTACCTGCCTGCTACTACCTGAATGATCCAAGCCAAAAAGAAAAGAAGTATAGCAGACACACTGCAGTAAGACACATGTGTCCTAAAGAGGTGCCCCACTCGACGGTGTGCTGGAAGAGTGCTCATCATGACAGATAGCTCCAAATCCCATGTATATATATATAAGACCAAGACCAAAGGGGCAACAGGTAACTGGGAAAATCTCCAATGATCTAGGTAATTAAGCTAGTTGTTTAGTCCTTAACATTTTCTTGTTGGATTCTAGGTGTGGCATTCTGCAGAATCCATCCTAGACATGAGACATGCAAGACTGGACAAGACAAGCAAGATTGTGCACTACAACAAGCCATAACAAGACATGACAATATCAAGACAAGAGTGCGCTACGACGAGCCACTATCAAGGAGCTAAACATGTACTAGAATCAAGAGTGCGCCATGACAGGCCACTATCATGTAAGCAAGAAGGACATGTATCATGAGTGTGCCACGATGGGCCACTATCTAGTAAGCAAGAAGGCATGGCAACAATTATCATAGCTTGTAAGAAAGAATCTATCAAAAGACATATCATGGCATGTGGAGAAGAATAATTAAAGCTAAGTACATTTCATAAAATGATTGAACATGTGCTAGTATCAAGTCTATATAGGGTGTACAATCATTCTCTAACTAAGCAAGATCATCTTATCATGTTAAGAAATCATTATAGTCGAAGAAAATATCAAAAGCGGACAAAAATGGACCAAAACGAGCAAAAATAGACTAAAACTGCATAAAACGGCATACCGGCGGTATACTGCGGCATACCGGCGGTATACCGGTCTAAAGACAGAAAGTTTCTGGTGTAAAAATCGGTATACCGGTAGTATACACCGGCATACCGCCCGTATACCGGTTTTTCAAACAACAACAAAATTCAGATTTTTGCCAAAACTTGTTTCGGCCATAAAAACTTCATTTTAAATCAAAATTCGAACTTTCAAAAGTCAAAATTACATAGAATTGAATTTCCTACAACATAGAACTATTAGATTTCACAAATTCTAAGATTTGATAGATCAATATCTCAAAATACTCCAAAATAGAGGTTCTCGGAACACCGAAACGAGTCCCGATTGCCACCAAACTCAAAATCCATGTATACTAGCTAGGTAAGGACCTCATATGTGTATATGTGACCAAGATCCATGATGGTAACTCTAGTATCACTCTTGATACCAAGGTTTTTACTAAGTCACTATTGGGTTTTAACAGAAAATCAAATCTTGCTTAAATAAAATTTTGGAAACATGCATATATACGAGAATCATCATGAAAACATATTTAACAAAATAAGTTTAGGAAATTCTAAGCATTTAATAACAAGGAAAACAAAAATGACAATAGATTACTATTGTTCAAGAATTTGGCAAGATGTACTTGCCTAGGTTAAGCTCCAAGCCTAATCTTCTACTCTACCACCAAGAGGGGTACGAAACCACACTCTAGACCTCAAGGCCAAGCTCTTGGCAAGCTCCAAGGGAAGAGAAGGGAAGAAGAAATGAAGAGAGAGTGAAGAGAATGAAAAGTGAGAGGAGAGAGAAAGTAAAATGGTATATATATATAAGGGGAAATTAATCTTAGCCGTTGGATCACGATCCATGTCAAAGTCTAGGTTAATCATGGCCATTCAAACAAAACCAATTATCCATTGGATAATAGGGTGCATCTACACTATTCACGAAAATATCTAAGTACTATTCACAAAAATATCTAAACACTATTCATGAAAATATCTAAACACTATTCATGAAAATATCCAAAATACTGTTCACGAAAACATCAGAAACCGAAAATACCTAAAGTGTAGAAAACATATCCGGGCGGTATGCCGTCGGTATACACCGGTATACCGGCGGTATGCCGATCAAGGAGAAAACCTATAGTTTTGGGAAAATTTAAAGCATTCCAGAAACCAAAAAAATATGAAATACGCTGCAAAATACGTATCCGTATATAAATACCGATACTGTGAGACGAGTCTCACAGATGTCGTGTGAACCTAGGTTGCAATCACATAAGGTATAGTCATAAGGTTATCCGAAACACAATATCTAAGGGAGTACGCAGAGAAATTGAACAATACGTTGAGACAATTTTTTTACATTTTATTGATAGTAGACATCATTTACAAGACTCTATTATAATTGTGCAGTACGGGCTTGCAACATGACTCGATTCCAAAAGGAAAGCCGATGAGATGGTCGTTCCATACATACATCCCTCAATTTACAACAAAAGTATTCCAACCACCTGGGATGGAGGGAAGTCGAGACATCTTCTTAGACTGTTGCAAAGAGTCTTCAAAAGTTGTGTAATGAGAGTCCTCGACGTGCGCTCGAATCTTCAAAACACGAACGTCGCCTTAGTTAGTTGGCACGTTCCTCCTGATTCGTAGCACCTGCAGAGAGCGAGGGTCAGTATGATCACATGTACTTGTGAGTGAGAAATTTAAAACCCAGGCTCTCATTTATTCAAGCAATTTTACAAAACATGTTAGCTACTTTACAATCTTTCTAACCATCCTGATCGATTTGCAAGTTAACATGTTAAGTGGCAAGCATATAAAAAGTTTATACATTGAGCAGCTGTCCATATTTATCCCGTGTCACGAGTATTAATTCAAGCAGTAAAAGGGTATGAAAGTCACTGGCAATGTCAAGCAATAATGAACTATAACTGGGTTAGACGACGGCCCTTTCACGGCGGGTAGCCCTATGCAAAAGTTCCCGAATCACCCGTGCCAGTCCTGCTGGCACTTGCTATACTCGTTCCTCCAGAGCCGAATCGGTTCCTTGGCCTAGGCAACCGTTCAAGAAAACTATACCTTGTGCACAAGTTGTCCAATGATCGTACTATCTTCTTTGAAACATAGCCATTTTTATGCACTTAGCCTTATAGTTGCGATACTCGCTAATCGATTCAATCTTTACTTAGCATAGGACTAAGTAAATGTGGCATAAGAGAGCATGCATGAGTTTCATGTATAGCAGTTCTATAGCAAGTGTTTCATGGAGAATCGTACCACAATTTAGTGATTCTACACTATGAATACAAGCATGCATTTTATGTTTCAGGTTTGATTTGAAACCAGAGGGTCGAGGGAAAGGAGGTTAGCCACTCACCTTAGTCTTACTTGAGGCGATGGACTGGTTGGCTGTGCTTAGACGCTGCTTACGCGATCACCTAAAATCCTACAAGCAACCAATTAGAATACTATTCCATTCAAGAAGTTCGATACGAATGCGAATTTCGAAAATGCAAGCCATGAAAACCATCGAAAATATTCCCGAAAACACATTTATGAAAACCAATGCCAATGAGCAAGTACGGCATAAAAAGTAGAGGATGGGAGGTCTCTCCCAACTCAGCCGCAGAGTAAATCCTTGATGCAATCTACTGAATATGGGACTTGATTCTGAAGGAGCCTTTCTATAACGAGAAAATGATCTTAATTCAATCGTTCCCGTTCGACCGATTCAATCAATCCTGATCTATCGGTTCCGACTGAATCAGTAGTAACAAAGTTCCTTTCTTGCGCACCCCATTGACAAAATGGGGCACGATGTATGGACGGGGCATTACAACCCACCCAGCACAATCCGCTGTGGAAACATAATTAATATGTTACCTACCCAGTGTAATTGTAGAATTTTCGTCCAATCGGACCTTCAACGGCACAAATCGTGTGCTGAAAACACACAGTGAGATATATAACTAAAAATTATCCATACAACACAAAAAATATCAAATATCATCCAAATAAAGTAATACAATGCTAGGGTGGGTTACATCCATCACAAATATCAAATATCAAGTATCACACAATAATAACATCCATCATAAATAAAGTACTTTAATAGCAAGAAATAAGTACGTACATATATATATATATATATAAAATACAAATCAAACTAAAATTCTTACAAACAAAATCAACGATATGACGGTGGTCCCTGCTCATGCATACGCTCGAGGACGTCAGAAGGAATATTACTTAACAAGTTAGGCGGTAGTGAACTCAACGGCTCTGGTGGCAATAAACCGAGGAGCCTCACCACTATGTCATTAGATAGAATAAGGACGCCAACAGCAGCGGGAGCAGAGGCACCAGAAGTAGCACAAGACAGAGTAGAGGCACCAGAAGGACCAGCTATCATGGCACCAGAAGGACCAACTGTCATGGCGCTAGGGACAATGGGAGCAACAGGTATACTGGAGCCACCATGTGTAATGGTGGCCAGAATACTGTTCATTTTCTTCCGATGGCTCGATACTACGCCCTGTAATGTGGTTATCGTTGAAACCATCTAGTGCATCATATCCAACTATGTCGTAGTAGAATACGTCGGCGGTGGAGGTCTCGAGTACACCGACAACTGCAATGCCAAAGAGCCGGTGTCGTAGACACGTCGACCTTTCCCTCTTCCACCAGCGGCCCGTATAAATAGGTCATTCTTTCGAGCGACCATGGAAAAGGAAGTGGTGGCAGGCGAAGGCTCGGTGACACTCTCGGTCACCCCATCCGGAGTGCCCGCAGTGGCGCTCTTAGTCTGCATAGACTGGAACGCAGCCTATCAAATGACCCATAATATTCTAACTTATAATCTAAATTGTAATACCTAAAACTATTCTAACTTATAAAATTTGAAATATTAAGTTTATCTGAGCATGCATGTGTTATTTGCTATACATTACGAATCTGTGCATGCATGTGTGTCACTTTTTTTTACTTTTTGGGTTATGGTAGACATTACGAATCTGTGCATGCATGTGTGTCATTTATTTTTACTATACAGACTTTATATTCCCAAGTTTATCTCAGAGTTTTACTAGATAAAATTAGAAATATTAAGTCTGTATAGTAAAACCAAAGGACACACATGCATGCTCAGATTTATAGCTCTCCACATGTGTTCAAGATAGAACAATTGATGGCTCAGAATACTACCCAAAATTTATTCTAGCATATATTAGTATGAATAATCTAAGTTTTGTACATCAGTGTAGTATATATTCTTATCATATGTAGTATCTGATGGATATAACAGAATCAAGATGAACCCACATAATATAATTCTAAGAAATCAACTCAAACTATAAAATATAGTGATGGGTGTTACGTCTCGATTCGACAGAATCGATAGTCGTCCCCTGGGCGTGAGCCGTGTGAACCTAAGTTACGTCCGCACAAGGCAAGTCATAAGGTTATACAAAACACAACAACATAGAGAGTATGCAAAGAAATTGAACAACACATATGATATAGAAAAAACTTTACTTTATTGATAAAGGACATCATTTACATGACTCGATTACATCTTGATGCCACACGGGCTTACAACTTGACGCAAATGATGATGAGATAATTGAGGCTCTTGTGATCCGTGTGAATACCGCATGCCATGCCATAAAGATAGTGACGCCATAGTTTTAACGCGAATATAATCGTCGTCAATTCTAAGTCATGGGTGGGGTATTTTTTCTCGTACGGCTTGAACTGTCAGAAAGCGAAATATATCACCTTATTCTGGTGCATTAGCATACACCCCAAGCCCTCATTTGTTCAAGAAGTTTTGTAAAACATGTTACACACTTGGTGATCTTTCTAACCGTCCTGATGGATTGTTTGTGAACATTTTATGAGGCAAGCATATGAAAACTATAAGCATTTTACAATTATCTGTGGCATAGTTTCTATGCCTAAATTAAACAAACCATATTCATCCCGTGTCCCAATGATCAGATAAAGCAGTGTAAGGGTATGAAGGTCACTGGCAATGTCAATCCATCTTGGCCTATAGCTGGGTTAAATGACGATCATTTTGCGGCAGGCAGGGAGCCCTATTCAAAAGTTTTTGAATCACCCGTGCCAGCTCTGCTAGCACTACTATACTTGTTCCTCCTTGGCAGAAAAGATTCCTTGGCCTAGGCAACCGTTCGAGGAAACTACACCTTGTGCACAAGTTGTCCAATGATCGTACTATTCTTCTTTGTTCTTTACAACTTAGCCCATTTTAAGGTACTTCACCTTATCATTGCAATACTTGTTAGTCGATTCAATCTTCATTTTACACAGATCTATAGTAAATATGGCATAAGAAAGCATGCATCAGTTTCATGTTATAGCAGTTCTATAACAAGTGTTTGTGAGGAATCATGCCATAATTTATTGATTCAATACTATAAACACAAGCATATCTCCTTTGTATTTATGATATATTTAAACCCAAAGGGTCGAGGAGAAGGAGGGTCAGCCACTCACCTTGATTTTGCTTGAGGCGAGAGACCAGTTGGTTGTGCTTAAACGACACATACGCGATCACCTAAAATTGCATAAATAATTAATCAAAATACTATCCTATTCTGTGAGTTCGATATGAGATACAAAATTCAACGAATGCAAGCCATGAAAACTATCGAAAACATTCATAAAAATGCATTTAGAAAACCAAAGCTAAAGAAGCAAGTACGACATGAAAAGCAGAACAATGGTTGGTCTTTTTCGATGTAGCTGCAAAGTCTATCCTCGAGACGCAACCCGCTGAATATGGGATTTGATTCCGAAGAAGCCATTCCATAACGAGAAAAGGATTTTAATTCAATCGGTCACATTAAATCAATCCAATGGATCCCGATCAATCGGTTTTGACTAAATTGATAACGATAGTGGTCCTTTATTCATACCATGTAAACAGGAAATAGGGTACGATATAGGGATGGGACACTGCACTATAACCAACTAAGAAAAAGTTTCATCCTTAAAACTTAAAAAAAGAATCTACCGCTAGGAAAATAGGGAAGAAGACTTGTTCTGCATCTCAGATTCGATTTTCCAGGTCGACTTTTCGACCGAATGGTTTCTCCAGAGAATGCGAACGAGTGGGATCACACGATTTCGAAGTATCTTGTCCTTGTGCTCCAAGACTTGGACAGATTCTTTCACATTTGATAAGTCCGCCTTCAGCTCCAGCTGACCAAAATCTACCACATAGCTTTGATTGTTATTTGTCATCGAAAATACAACAAGGTTTTGTTGATTAAAACTTTGGTATTTTAATTACAAACAGAACACTATACAATATAGGACTTAGACGTAGTACAAGGAGTACACTTTTATTTTTATCTAGGAACTGTATCAGTGGAGCGAGTGATAATGTGTTGACTCCGTTAATGATCTGACGACGATCTTAGATTCTCTGAAGGTCTGGGCTGCTCTGGATGCCGGAGCGTTTGTAGGAGAAGTAAATGTTATATGTCCCTTCTCGTCTCTGTCGGTAGATATGATGATTTATCTGTCTGTCTGTGTGTGAGTCCCTCTGGATAAAGAAATGATCCTTCTATTTATAGGCAGCAGACTGGTCTGCTCATACGCACATATGTAGGATGTGCCTGTATATGGGAATGCCACGTAGCTGATACTGTAGGGTGCATGGACGATGCATCCTGAGTTGAAGTTGAATATTATTTGAATTGTACTGTTGGGCTGCGGTGGAGCTGACACGCAGCAGTTGCGAAGATTTGGCTGTTGTTGAGATCTTGAGTAGTTAGCACCCATCTGTAGACAGAACTGAGTCAAATGACACGTGGCGCATGTATATGGCGCAAAGATCTGGATTTGGTAGAGGGTGATCAGTCAGGATGCGCCTAGGATCTGGCGCATGGGGCGACTTGGTCTATGACTTTCAGGAGTCACAGACAAGTCTGGGCGCATGGCTTCTGAGGACATACAAACTTCTGTGTACATGGCTGTGGTGGTGCATGCAAAGACTTGGCTTCTGTCTTTTGCAATCAGAAGCGAGTCGAAGGTGCATGGCTTTTGAGGCGCATGCAAATTTTTAGGCACATGGCTGTGGAGGCACATGCAAGTGATCAGTCGGCTATGTAGAAATGACAGCTGTAGCCGACAAAATATAATGATGAAGATGACGTTGGTGGCTCTTCATTTTTTGTAAAAAGCTGTCAACTATTTGTCCTTTGGGAAGCATGGTGCCCACTCTGTCACACAGCTTTAAATACTTAATGGGTAACGAGACTGAGTGGGTGCATCAGTTTGTGCCTCACTAGGCTCATGGGTCTATGTCCTATTGGACGTATCGGTACGGAGCGTATGGTACTGACGGCGCATCTGCCGTATAGTGCATCCTGAAGTACATTTAGGTAACTCTAGAGGGGGTGAATAGAGTATGTGTTGATAAAACCCAATTAAAATAACTCTATTCAAGTCCATCCTACAGAAATAATAATCAGAGTATAAGTGCGGAATATAAATAGAGATCAGAGAAGCATACGCAGACACAATAATTTTTAACCTGGTTTCCCTCGTGGAGGACTAGTCCAGGCCTGAGAACTCTAGCTCAGGATTAAAATCCCCTATTTGTGAATAGCGTACAACCACGTGCCTTTACTCAGAAGAGCATGCCAACTTCTTACAGATTTGCACATGGCGAGACTTGGAATTGTCCAAGTGACTTCTTTTGGAACTCTTGCACACAAACTTTTAGTTGACTCGCACTGAGCACCTTGGGGGCTTGGAAAGTTTTGTGGCTAGTGAGATGAGAAGAATAAGCTCTTGAATGTATAGGCTATAGAAGAAGAGAAGATGAGAAAATTGGATGATTAAAAATGAGAGAAATCAAGGCCTATATATACTAGTCAAGAGAGGCAGAGTACGGCCAGAACTTTGTCCCAAATATTTAAATATTTAGCCGTTGGACAACTAGCAACCAGCAAACCCTAAAAATTAGGTCCTAAAATTAAGGGGACAGAGTTCGGCCCGAACTCTGTCTCCTTGGGGACAGAATATTCAATGGGTTATTTTGGGTTTGGCAGGTTTTTGGACTTTTATTTGTGGAGCTTTGGGTGTAAAGTCTAGGGTTGTGATACTCAGTGCGACTCAACTTACAATAGCCTAGACTCAATAAAAAGTAAAATACAGACTCAGAGAATAAGTAAATAGCAGCATGTCATAGCAATTGTCGATGATGTTCATCTTGAGCTGATGTGTGGTGATTGTCTGTTTTGGAGCTTGATGTGTCAAATTGGATCATAACAGATATCATCTTGTTAATTATCAAGATTAGGTTGACTACGATCCAGTTTGGGTCAACACATTCTTATTGGCCGTCTGTTGCTTTCTTCGAGGTATTAATGGCTGTTTTGACTTGGCTGAATACGAAGAGGCAGATTCGTTAGCACTAATGCAAATTCATTGCACAGAATATGAGGAGACTGCCACTTGGCACATAGGCGAGGGTTGTCCCAGCCTATAAATAGCTTTTTGTGAAGAGTTTTGTTTTTCATTTCACTTAGCTTTCCTTCATGGAGGCAAACTCGATCGATCTCCTGCCTCGGCGAGTTGACAAAGATAAAGATGTACATAGTTGGTTTATTCACCATCGGCCCTGTTTTTGTACAAGTACGTGAAAGTGCCTATTGCATCCAAATATCGGGATCATCGTGTCCCGACACAGGCTGAAGGTGTCTGTTGCATCCGAAGATCGGGGCGGTCGTGCCCCAATTTTTGTTATGCTGGAAGAGCCACAGGTCGGGGCTATCGTGCCCCGATTTGGTTAGGCTAGAAGAGCCACTCTTCCTGCTAGAGTGCCTGCATACTGACGAGAAAGTGATTCGCTCTGAATATGCACGGGGATGTGCATACGCTGAGATGCTGGAATGATGCGCCTGGCTGTAGCACTTGAGTGATGCGCCTGGCTGTACGTTAAAGTGATGGGCCTAGTTGTAGCTTTTAGGATTTTCTTTCCCTTTTGTAAAATAATTCTTCTTTATAAAAGACATGTAATAGACTTTCATATGAAATAAAAGTCCTATTTATATCTCTACTTCTTTGCTGTTTTCTGCTGTGCCAACTATTTTGTTCCTGGTGCAAGAGAGTTAGGGCGCATAGGAGTTCTGGCCTTAGATGTGCCTGAAATTCTATGCTTCTACAAGACCCTTTTCAAAGTTTTCAAAACTTTCTGCCAAGTTTTGGAATACTTTGAACAAGAAGCATGGATAGTCGTTATTTTAGGCGCATGTCCTCGTCTGGGCGCATGGCTCTTCTGGGTGCATGACCGCTTCGTGCATTGCTGTAGGGGCGCATCTTCTTCTCGGTTTTATGCAAGAAGATAACGCCTCGAATTTTAGAAGATTAATGATAATCTTTTGGATGATATACAACCGTCAATTTTACGAGACCCAAAAAGTTTTTGCTGATGTCAGCTTTTAGCGGTTCACGCACGTGGCTCATATCTATAAATAGGCGTCTGTGAGGGAGAGAGAGTCTTCTACTTTTGTTTTATCCTTCTCCTTCTTCCTCTAGAGTCTTCGAAAACCCTAGCTTCTTTAGATGGCTCCCAAGACTCCTATGGTGGTGCTGGCCGAGGAAGGGGCAAGGACATGGATCCCGTGGACGTCGATGTGGAGGACACTCCCGTCGTCGCAGCGACGCACGTTGACGTTTGGCCGGCGGTGATCGGTGGGTGCTCCTTCACTTTGTTGCAACACTGTTGGAGACGTGGGTGTGACTAAAATGAGTCGTATCCCCATTGACACGCCTAGGCTTCCTATTGCTGATGCGTATGGACTTTGTCCTGATGATGCATCGAAGCTCCTTCTGTTGATGCACTTGGACTTAGGTCCTGATGATGTGGCGAAGCTCCTTCTACTGACGCACATGGACTTAGGTCCTGATGATGCGTCGAAGCTCCTTTTGCTGACGTACATGGACTTAGGTCATAACGCACATCGACTTAGGTCCTGATAATGCGCCAAAGCTTCTTTTGCTGACACATATGGACTTAGGTCCTGATGATGCGCCAAAGACCCTTTTGCTGATGCGCATGGACTTAGGTCCTAGTGATGCACCGAAGTTTCACTTCGAATGCGCTCGGGCCTCGGTCCTATGTGTGCGCCTTTGATGAGGTTCTATCTGTGTGCATAGGTTTTGACCCGTTGATGCGCCTCAGATGCTTATTTTGAGCTTCTAAGTATTTTTGCAAAAATTTCTTTAACTCTGTAGAAGTATCCATACCGAAGGCAAAAGCTCCCATAAAGGAAGAGATACTGCCTCCTCTCGTCAAATAAGAGCCAATGACCATTAAGGAGGAGGTATTACCAAAGGTTGGGGGTCAAGGAAGAACCGATGAGCATCAGGGAAGAGATTGCTCCCAAGGTTGAACTTAAGAAGGAGCCACCGTCAGAGAGTAATAGCATCGGGACTGACCCTCCTGCCCCTACAGAAGACATCAACCAGATTGAGCCTTCATATGCAAAGTGGCTGAGGGAGTGGTACATGCCTCAACATAACTATGATCCCTGGCTGTGAGGATTCGTAGGTTGCCTTACAATCGTCGTTTTCGGGAATATGAATAAAGTTAATGTCCCTATTTTGTCTTAGTGCTTATGTTTGTCTTTATCTTTTCTTTGAGATCCAAAGATGTAGTTTTTGCTTCTTTTCGATGTCGATGTAATCCTTTACTTCCTGCTTAAATGAAAAAATAAAAAACTTTTTGCTTTGTTCATTCTTGTGATGAATTTTGTAATTTTTTGGACCTATTATCTTTTGTGCACCTTGGTTTCTAGGTACAGATAATAAGTTTAAGAAGGAGAAAATCGACATATTTACTCAGAGGTGATATGGACGTGATAAATACATGTTAATGATAGAGCTTTCCTACTCAGAGGTAATATGGATGTGGTAGGAATGAACTCTGTAGGGATGTATTGAACAACTCAGAGGGGATGTAGACATGAATGTTCTATGATTGACGTACAACAACGTAGGGATTGTTGTATGGGATGTTTACTCAGAGGTAATATGGACATGGTAAACATAGTAATGAGCATGATCCTACGCAATATAGAATTTTTCTTTATGGGGTGTAAAGAAGCAACTCAGAGGTGATGTGGACATGGTTGTTCTTCTACTGGGGATGCAACGGAATAACTAGGTTCCCGAAGCACTTGATTGGCAAGGAAGGGAGGCAAACTCGGTTTATCAAGTTCACCAATTCTCTTGCTGGGGAGAAGGAAGTACATTTTGAAGGATGTCAAGAGTAGTATTTCTTTAGAAACTTGCTATTGATGGGCATCATGAACAAGTCTCCATTCGGTTGAGCGAGACAGTAAGCATCATTTGAGTATACTGTCTCTATGATAAAGGGTCATTTCCATTTGGGTTCGAACTTTTTCGGTGTCTTGTGAGTCATCACTATCAGTCTCCTGACTACCAGAACCAGGTTACCTACTTGGAAAGTCCTCTGTTTGACTCTTCTGTTGAAAGCCTGTGAAATACGGGCTTGATAAAGTTCGATCTGCTGTTGAGCCAAGAGGCATTTTTCATCCAGCGCTTCCAACTCTTGCAGACGGCGATGTTGATTGTCTTCTTCCGTCAGCTAGTTTGTGATCGCCACTCGGAGTGAGGGTATCTGGACCTCTAGGGGCAGTACTGCTTCACTTCCATAGATCAAAGAGAATGGAGTGTTACCCGTCGGGGTCTATACTGTCGTGCGATAGGCCCAAAGGCATTCACCGAGCTTCTCGTACCAATCGTGCTTGTTGGATGACACATCTTTTTTGAGTAGCTTGATGATGGTTTTATTAAAAGTTTCAGTCAATCCATTTGCTGTCGAAATATAGGCGATTGATGCCACATTCTGAATATGATTCTTGTCACAGAATCTACTGAATGCGTGGCAGATGAATTGTAGACCATTATCGTAGATGATCCTTCGAGGCACCCTAAAACGGTAGATGACATGATGCTTGATGAAGCTGATCACCTTTAAGCTTTTTATCTCTGTTAATGGTACTACTTTTGTCCATTTAGAGAAGTAGTCAGTGATTGCTAGGATAAAGCGGTGTCCCCTGAATGAGGGAGGGGTGATAGGTCCCACTATGTCCATGCCCCAGGCTTTAAATGGCCAAGAGGCGATCATAGGATGTAGAGGCTCTGATGATCTGTAGATGAAGTCGGCGTGTAGCTGGCAAGCATAATATTTCTTCGCTTACTCAACAGCGTCGGCCATCATGGTGGGCCAGTAATAGCCCATGCGTCGAAGTTGATCATGTAGCTTAGGACCGGGTTGGCGAGCTCCGCATATTCCGTCATGAGCTTTTCGAAGAGCTTTGGCTGCTTCTTTGTTTGATAGAAATCGGAGGAGAAGTCCATCGTAGAGCGTCGGTACAGCATTTTAGTGGCCATATCGTAATATAACCGGAGCGAGCGCCTTCTGACTGAGACTGCTTCTTTTGGGTCCTCAGGAAAGATTTTGTAGATGGTAAAGTCGATGAACGGGAACCTCTAGTCTCTGAAATTGATGCTGGCATCTGTAGACATGGCATGGTTCGCCCATATATACAGATTATTTTTGGGGTATACCAAATCTCGGTACACCATTGTAGTGAAGTATTGCATTCCGACCGGTGCTGCTAATGATACAGCATGGCCGGTCAGAGCGTCGGCTTCTAAGTTTTGTAGCCGAGGCACATGTTCTATGAAGAATTTAGCGAAGGTTGAGAGGATGTCCAATGCTGCTTTGTGATAAGAGATCAGGTTTTCATGGCGGACCTCGTATTGTCCTCGAACCTGATTAACGACGAGCTTCGAGTCGCCGTAAGACTCGAAGTATTCTCCCCCCTAATATTTTGCTAACTGGAGTCCCATGATGAGAGCATTGTACTCTACAACATTGTTGGAGCACGGCTCTAAAAGGAAAATGGCGTGCTGGATGACCAACTTGTCGGGGGAGATTAGGACTACCCCCATTCCTGTGATGATCTGGCCTTTGGGGCGTGTTCTTGAAGCACCGTTGAAGAACATCCGCCAAACAGGGTTCTCTTAGGTAATGTTTGATTCTCGTACTTCTTCTAGAATGTCTTCATAGAGTCTGGACGATTCCAAAATTGGGTGCACGACTAGGAAATCGGCTAGTACTTGGCCCTTGACAGCCTTTTGCAGGACAAATACCATGTCATATGATGTTAATAGTATCGTACAAGTAGCCAATCGGGAATTTAGCACTTTCGGCTTTGTTATGAGGACTCTGAGCAGATTGACTCGGGAGATGACATGAATTGTCTGTCCTGAGACATAATGGCGAGTCTTATAGATGGAGAACACTAGAGCTAGACACTCCTTCTCGACGAAGTTGTATCGTTGTTCGGCCCCGATCATTATCCTGCTGAGGTAGTAGATGACTTGCTCGTGGCCTGCATCAATATTTTGGGCAACAAAGCGCCAATGGAATGGTCCAATGTGCGGACATAGAGTAGAAATAGTTTGCCTGCGATGGGTGCCACCAAGACTGGAGGGCTCGTAAGATAAGCTTTAATGTCGTCGAAAGTTTTCTGACATTCTTCCGTCCAGACATGGAAGACTTCCTTCTTCATGAGCTTGGTGATGGGCTGGCATTTCTCGAAAAGGTTCGTAATAAACCTTCGGATGTATATGAGACGTCCCTGCAGGCCTCGAAGTTCTCTAAGGTTCTTTAGAGGGTCCATGTCAAGGATGGCTTTAGTCTTCTTGGGGTCAACATGGATGCCTTTTGCAGTGATAATGAAGCCCAAAAACTTTCCACTGGAAACCCCAAGAAAGGATTTGGCGGGGTTCATCTTGAGCTGATGTGCCCACATGAGATCGAAGACCGTCTTCAGATCTTGTAGGTGATCGCCTTGAAGACGGCTCTTGACGGCGATATCGTCAATATAGCATTCGACTGTTTTACGAAGGTTCTTATAAAAGATGGTGCTCATAGCTCTTTGGTATGTGGCACGTACATTCTTCAGGCCAAAGGACATTACTGTGTAGCAGTAAACCTCCTTCAGAGTCTTGAACGATGTGTGCCTCTCATCGTTTGGGAACATCTTGATCTGGTTGTAGCCCGAGTACCCTTCCATGAAGGACATGCGTTTGAAGCCACATGTGTTGTCGATTATTATGTTGATGATCGGGAGTGAAAACTCATCCTTCGGGCAAGCCGAGTTGAGGTCCCGAAAGTAAATACAGACCTGCATCTTTCCGTTCTTCTTGGTGACGGAGACGACATTGGCTACCAACTCTGGATGTTGCTCTTCGCGAATAAACCCGTTGGCCTGGTGTTTATCTACTTCTTTGTCAATTGCATCTATAATGTTAGAATGGAAGCATCGCTGTTGCAGCTTAACGGGCTTAACATCAGGTAAGATATTAAGTTTGTGCATTGCGACTTATGGGTCGAGCCTCGGTATGTTTTTGTAACTCCAGGGAAAGACGTCGATGTATTCTTTAACCAGTTGGACCAAAGATTCTTGGTCCTTTCCTGCCAAGCTCTTGCTGATGAAAATAGGTTTGGATGAAGATCCATCCCCCAGGTCGATCTGCTTGACTTTGTCTTCGGTAGGGGGTTTTCGTAATTCAAAGCGAGATTCCCATTGTGTGTCGAGGCGTTGAGCCCAGGATTCTTCTTCGAAGAACTCTATTATTTGATTGTCGTCTTCATCTTCTGAAGGATGCGTAGACGTCATATTGGCAGACAGCACCTTCCTGAAGATTGAGCCAACGCTGGTGTCGGAGTCCCAAGTTGAAGCCTCAGATGAGTGAGAGTGTGCGACATCTTCTGCTTCTAAAATTTTTGGGGTTGTTGGTGGCGTGATATAGCCCACCCCCTGTTGAGTGATAATAGTCTTGTGGCTTCCTTTTTGGAACAGGGAGTCGTAAGAGAAGACATCGTACCTTGCTATAGTTTAGACCCTGGCCGCTTTTCAAGTTGTAGCCCATCTTTTCGGAACATGGAGTCGTAAGAGAAGACCTCGATCATTGTATCGGTAAATTTGCATCCTGTCGGTGTCGAGTTTTGGCTTCATCGGTGGAAGGTCTTGGTGATGCTAGACTTTGCCGAAGATGATAGGTTTCTCGTCCTGGTTTCGAGGCGAGACTATATAACAGAATCTTTGGTATAGTACGACTTGATTTATATGATTAACAGTCGTTATTTGTGTTTACAACGATTGTAGAGCAGTATCTAGAGTATACATGGCATTCCAATATGGAAGACTAGAATAATTGAAAGATACCCTTTTATTGATAAAATATAGGATCTTGTTCCGAGGGATTATATCATCAAGGGACGGTGCATCCACATTGGTGGATATGTACTCTCCCAGTTCTTCGTTAGTGAGTAACGGAGCAGCCTGAGGTGGTTCAGGAGAACCTATTAGGAGCTTGGCCTTTGTCGGCTCTGGTGCCGATAGAGATACATAGGCCTTCTCTGGAAGCTTAAGAGGGGCTGAAGACTGAGGAGGTCTGTCTTTAAGCCGCACCTTGAGAGGTGCCTCAGTTGGTGTTCCGGCGACTGGTGCCATCCCACGTAGTTTTGCTACAAGAGGAGCCGACACTTTGGGAGGCTTCCCCTTGAGTCGTATCTTCAAGGAGGCTTCAGTGGATGCTCCGCTTGGAGAAGTTGGTGCCCTCCCGCGAAGTTTGACCACTATAGGGGACGGTGTTTAAGGCGGCTTCCCCTTGAGTCACACTTTCAGGGGAGCGTCGATTGTCGTCTCTGCCTCCAAGTCAGCTTCAACTTCATCATCGGCATCGTTGGCTTCATCTTTGAGATGAATCGATTTGTACAGATCAGAGTCGGTAAAGAAGGCCTCAGTTCCTCTGAAAGGTTCGACATCAGCGAACTCTGTTCGGACTATGCCATTGGTGGATACGTACTTCATACATTAATGGATAGTGGACGGTACTACCATGTATTCGTGTAGCCACGACCGCCCTAACAAGATGTTGTAGTTGACATCCGTATCTACAACATAAGCAGGTCACTTCGTTCTGGAGATCACCGATATGACACTTCAGCCGGATCTTCCCTAGCGGCTCACTCTTACTGGCGTTGAAGCTACTGATCTTAGTATGGGATTCCGTCAGACGATGAATACGGATCTCCAATGTCTGGAGCAGAGTTCGGGGGATAATACTGAGAGAAGACCCTGGGTCGATCTGCATTCGATCCACCTTATGGCACCAACGTACCCTGTATAATACAGTGGTCTGTTGTACATGTTGTTCTTGAGCAGCATGTCTTGTTGAGTGAATATGATGTTGGGGATGCTCTTCCCCACACTATGGCAGTATGGATATGATACTGGATCGTCCTCAGGTTGCTTGACCTGACTGATGAAAGACTCAGCTTTCTTCAGGCTTCGCAGAGAGCCTTCCGAGTATCTTTAGACAGGCGGAGGAGCTCGAACAAGGACAACCGAGCTGGAGTACTGGCTAGTTGTGCCAGTATATCAAAGTTGTGGGGTTTGGCTAACCCCAAAGCGTTGTCTCTTCATAGAGGCCTATCGAAGTGGGCCTTCTTATGCTTCCGTTTGTTAGCTACTGGAAGTTGGGAAGGTCCTTCACCTTGAGCAGCCGAGGTGGTGACGGGAGGTGCCACTTCGACAGGGGCTTCCTCAGGCTGAGCATTCTGCTGTAAACATATTTGTACAGGAAGTGCCTCTTTGGGAGAGGAGGTCACCATTTGGCAAGACTTGGTCTTCTTGCATTTAGTTTTGGAGGTAGAATGTACCCCTGGTTGAGTCAGTTCCGGAGCAAGTCCTGGGTGAACCCACATGATCTTCCCCCGAGATGTGGTGAGTGGAATCAGTCCAATCATATTGTCACGAGTCGACGAAAGGTTAACCACCTCTAATGTCGCCTTCGGGATGGGGACAACACCATCCTGAGATATAGTAGGTGGTAAGGTGCTGAACTGGAGCGACACCATATTAGACGAGACTGTCTTCTCTTCGTAATCAACTGAGATGACGTTCGCATGATCATGCGTTGTATGTAGTTCTTGAGGATGTAGCAGGCTTGAGTTAGATGTCCAACGAACCGATGGTAGTCACAGTACCTTGGGTCACCCACTCTGCCCACCTTGTCAGGACGCTTAGGATCAGGCAACTTAATTTTGTTTTTTCAGCATCTTGAAGAGTTGTAAGGTGTCCTCGTCGCTGAAGGAGTAGACCCCCTTCGGCCTCAGTGCTGGTGGAGGCTTCTGAGTGGGCCCCTGCATGCTTTTCAAAGCATTGACAGTCAATGCCTACTTCCCTTTCATCTCGTGCCCATTGTTGCTGGTAGTAGGTCATTTCCTTTTGTCATAAGGCGGGAAAGTTAACCCCCAGAAGGCGAGCATTACGTGCCTTCTTCTCAGCCGCTTCGGCCCCGATGATCAATGAACTCCAGTCGGGAGGCTGGGTGGAGTCGAGCCAGAGCTTGATTGTAGGAGTCATGTTCATGTTGCAGGCATCGATCAGTACATGTTATGGCACACCCGGGGGCAACCTTAAGCATGCTTGTCGAAAACGTTCGATGAAGGCTCGAACAGTCTCCTTCTCTGTCTGGCGCACTTCTATAAGAGATAACATGGTCATGTCCTTTCCGTCGTCATAAAATCGGTTGATGAAGAGGCGTGTCAAGTCATCGAAGGATGATATGGAGTGGTCAGGGAGACTGCAGTACCAGTCGTAAGCGACTCCCTTCAATGCCCCGACAAATAGGCTGGTGAGTAGGGCGTCTTCCTTTGGAAGATGTCCCATTTAAGACTGGAAGTAGGTCAGATACCGGCAAGGAGAGTCCTTCCTATTATATGGCATCAATATTTGTGTTTTATAGTTGGGAGGGTAAACAACTTTGTCCTATTCGAGAGGGTAAAGTTGCGGGATTCCCATCTTCTGACGTTCATCCTGCTTATTTCGTGCTTCAAAGCGCTCGTACAGATCTCTGATCATGTCAACCAGCTCTTCTGTAGAACTAGGGGCCGGTGAGGACGGTAAGGATGAAGCGCATCATTTGAAGGAGCCGACACCCGAGGTGCAGTATGATGATCTGCACCTGAAGATACCCGTTGAGGGGGTATACTTGATTCTCCATTGGCCCATAGATCGGGACTGGTGAAGACATGTGACCTTGCTAATGGTTGAGATGCCAGAGTGGTATGAATCTCAAATACCATTTGAGTCAAGGGTTGCATGGTGGTAGAGAGGGTTTTGAGGCTCCCCTCCAGGGTACCCATGTGCTACACGATGTCCAGAGCTGGAGCGTCTGACTGTAGAGGCTAAAAATTAAGCTGTGCCATCCATTAAAGTGTTCGATCATCAGATGGCGCCAAATTATTATGTTACGCCAAACCATCAAGATGTGCAGCACCAGGTTGCGCCAATATCTGGTTGCGCAGGAGTCAGGTTGCGCGAGCGCCATGTGGCACACTTCCTCGAAAAGCTGTAACGGCATCATCATTGCCTGACAGCTGACTGCATGGAGATTAAGGAAAATCCATTCAAATCTCGTGCATCGTGGTGCTTGAGAAGATTTTGTCAGCATGTAATTAATGCTGATAGCTGGTTCATGCAAGTCGTTGTGTGGCACGAGAATTAATCAGTACAGCAAAGAAGACCTAGTCAAAGGTGCCAGTTGATGAGTTGCGCCCATGCGCAGCCTGGCTAGTTGGCGCCACTTTATCAACTCTTATTTTAAAGTATGGTGATGTGGCGCGCAAGCCACCAACTTCACAGAGTATGTCCACTACACTGCAAACGACTATGCGCATTTGAATCAAATGATGACACACGGCTACAGCAGTTGGTGCAACCTCTCATGCAAGTTGCTATATTGCGCCATGTGCAACCTGATGAAGCATGTGCAAGGTGATCAAACAGTGTTCAGAACAGAGTAACATGGCATGCAAGCCACTAACTTCATAGAATGTGCCCACTATACTGCCCACGACCATATGCATCTTAATAAAATGATGCCACACGTCCATAACGGTTATTGCAACCGTTCGTACAAGTGAACAGGAGGTGCATAACCTGAATTGTGCGCAACCCAGAATAACTGCTAAACAGTTATTTTAAGAACTCTATAAATAAAGTTTGAAATCAATCTCAAAGCATCAAGAATGATCATAGTCTCCTGCTAAAGTGCTGTTGCATCCTCCAGAGGCTCGTGTCTTCGATATCACATCGTACAAAAAATAAAGTGATTGTCTTCTGATCAGATTCCTATAGTTGTACTTTCCCAGAAATCAATTGTACTCTTGTACTCTTTTCTAAGTTTGTAATAAAGGCATATTTTTTGTTCTTGCAAACAAAGTGGCGACTCTGCTGGGGACGAGTTTCTCCTCCGACGAGAAAGTGACAACTGAATATGATACCGCGTCAATCGGCAAGACGCAAAAGGCCCTGGTCGTTCAAGTCAACCAGACAGCCTACGAGGCCATGATCAATGCTGGGGGTGCCAAGCGCACTGCTGCCGCTACTAAGAGCAAGACCCGCTCTGTTTGGACTCCTAAGTCCTTGACGGCTCAATCCCCTGCCTTCGTACAATTTGTGCCCATCACTGCCTTGGCGCAACCTAAGGGAAACAGCCTTTTGGCTAATCCCTTCACTTCTCTGATTCTGAAATCAAAGTAGACTTTGTCTCGACACACTGTTGTCGAAAATAAGAGAAAGTATCATTTGGCCTTTACTTCCCTAGCTCATCCTGCACCTGTTCTTGCTTTCGCGTAACTTGCGCCCATCATTGCCTTGGCGCAACATAAGGGAAATGACCTTTTGGCTAATCCCTCCACTTCTTTGATTCCGAAATCAAAGGAGACTTTGTCTCGACACACTGCTATCCAAAACAAGGGAAAGCGCCCTTTGGCCTTTTTCTCCCAGGCGCAACCTGCGCATGTTCCTGCTCCGGCATAACTTGTGCATGTTTATGCTCCGGTACAACTTGTGCATGGTCATGCTCTGGCGCAACCTGCACATACTTCTGCACTAGCGCATCGTAAAGAGAAATACTGTTTAGTGTTTCCTATTTGCCACCAAACTAAAAGTTTAGCAAGAAATCACTAAATCAAGGAAAACACTCTTTAGCTTTTCCTCATTCTGCTCGAGTCGTTGACTGGGTGGAAAGTACTGCTAATTCAGATAGGAATTCTATTCTCCTTAACAGAGACACCAAATCTCTATCGGAAAGATGGGTTCTATTTAGAATAAACTTTTCACACAAAAGGGTTTTATGTCTACTCCAAAGAGGTCAGGGCAGGATCTACCCACCCTATGTATTTCAAGATCCCGACAAGGCAAACTGCTAGTATCTCAAGTAGATGCACAAGTAGCTCCCCTATCAGACTTGCGTACCTATATCAATAGGTGCCAATTAGGGTCAACCTCGGGAAATCACAAGATGTATTAAGCACAACCCGTACCAGTTGCTAACTTGCGCCAGAGGAAGAATTTTAAGGTAAAAAATCCTGAGACTTATGCTAACCAGCTTAGCACGTCCTTGTACACTCAAGGTACGGGACACCTCAAGAAAAAAAACCATATCCCGAATATCGTCAAGGACTACATTCCTGCAACTTCTTCTCGTCCTATTAGCGACCTCCGTGAACTCTTAATACAGAAGCGGAAGGTTGCAAATCCATCCCATCCAGCGGTGGACCAACAGCATCATTGCAATCACCACTATGAAGTTGTCATCAAATGATGCTGTCAGTCAGCCAAGCAGTCCGTCTTTGACCATTTGAATTATGTTCAGACTCCTGAACCAATCCTAGTGGACGAAGATGAATTGCTCTATGCTCCTATTAATATGGCATCTCGAAGCACTAGGGGTGGAAAATGTCCAAGACGTAATGCACCCCGCGATCCCAGCCAACAGTACTTAGATCAGATTCATGAATCCGGTGAATGAGTATACCAATATACGAAATCAAGAAGCCAAAAAATAATCGGTCAAAGGAATCTTCTTTCCAACCAAGACACAATCGGTGAAAAGAATCTTTTTGATTCTAACCAAGATTCTTTAATTCAAAAAGACATCCCTATCACTTATTCTGGGGGTGGTTCTTTATATGACTTTGATGCTGAAAGTAAAAGTTCTGAAAGGACCATCCTTTCTACTAGCTCGTCTTCGAAGGCTAGAGAAGTGACTGCTTATACCGTCACAAAAGATCAAGATACTTCCAGTTCTAACAGTCAAGAGCAGAGAATTGTTGCTTTGGAGGCTAGTTTAAAGAACATGGCTGAGATGTTGACAGACATGCATGCTGTGATTATGGCACAACATACAGTCCCACCGGTCACGAATCTGATTTCGACTCAGAAACCTGTAACAACATCAGGTCCCATCAATATTGATCTGGGGGTACAGTCCCCTCACACCACTTCCATTCCTGTACAGGCTATTCCAAGTCAATCTGGTGTCGGGGGTGGTAACTATCATGCAGTGCCCCCTCCTAACATATCAAATCAATCTACTCCTCTACAATCAACGGAAGATACCAATGAGGCCGTGAAACTTTTACGCACTCAATTTGAAGCTTTCAAACCGAAGGATGGCCTGTAGGAGCTTGGGATCAAACAGCCCTAACCCATAGAATGGAAAGAAGTCCAAATTCTTCCTAAATACAAATCCCCTACTATTATGCTGTTTGATGGCAGCACGTCTCCAAGTCAATACCTCAATCACTTTGAAGTAATGACTGATCAAATTCAACCAAATGATGCTCTTCTTACTAGAGTATTTGTCGGCTGTTTAGTTGGTACAATATATGACTGGTATCGTAGTTCACCAGATGGTTGTATAACCTCTTTTGCTAGTTTCAAACAAATGTTCTTGGAATAATTTTATGAGGGAACCAATAACATGACTATGTCTGCTCTCATCAAAATCAAACAACGACATAATGAAACTACTGAACATTTCATTGAACGATTCTGCCATGAAGCACTCAAAATGCCTTTCGGAACTCCAGATGCTTTGACTATAGACACTTACAAATCAAACATGTTGCCTATAATCAGCATGTGGATGGGATCAACACAATTTTAGGATTGGCCTTCCTTCATAGAGAACGCTAAAGCAGCAGAAGAGAGCGCTGACAAGTTCAAGCAATTGGGCATTCAAATGCCTAATCTTGACAACGATGAACACGCTACACCAAATAATAGTGGCGGTCAGAACAATCACAAGAGAAAGAAGATTTTGGCCATTAATCTCAAAGGCAAAGAAGCCCTAGCCATTAATGTAAATCAGCCAACAACTACCCCAACAATACCACCACAGCGGGCACCACGTCCAAAGAAGAATACTCTTTTGATGAAAATGATATCATGAGTATCTTTGATTGTCTCATCAAGAGCAATAAACTTTAACTACCAGAACCAAAATGGCCAGATGAAGTTGGTAAGACTGACCATCCTAAATATTGTGTTTACCACAGGTTTATTGGACATCCAACTTGAGCATGCTATATGCTCAAGGGTAAAATTCAGGAGATGGTCAATTCCGGTGCAATCACTCTCCAATAAGATAAGAAAACTGTAACGGCTAATATTGTCTCTTTATAGTTTAGAGATTTTCTAGCTCAACTTGTGCAGGACGGTGTCATCCCCATCCCGAGAACTGCTCTGGATATTGTTAATCTTCCACCTGTATGAACTGATGGTCTTGTTCCTCTGTCTACTGATAAAAGAAAAATTATATGGATCCATTCAGATTTAGTGGCGGACTTCGAAACACCATCTTCTTCTACAAAGTCTAAGAAGGCCACTAAAAATAAATCATGTCATATGATTTTATTTGGTGAACATTGTCTTCCACTTCTAACTACTACCTTCATCTCGGCAGCAGATAATCCTTCTTCTTCTTCCCCTGCTGAGATAACATTATCAAAATCAAAAGCCAAATACCAACCAGCTTTCTATCTGTATAGTCCACAGTCTCGTGAATTAATGACAAAAATGGAATATGATCTACAAAAGGCCTCTGGTTTGAACAATGGAAAGGTATCTTCTGTACCTCTTTCCCTATGTCTTTCACATAACCAATCTCGAGTTGGTTTGGGTTACTGGACAAATTCTCCATCCTTCCAAAAGAAACCTTCCAGAAATAAGATCCAGGCAAAGAGTTGCAATATGGTATCCTTTGAGCCTGTATCCGAAGAAGAAGTCTTAACTGGTACCAGGTCTGGGAAACCTTACCTAAGAGACTATTTAGAAGGTCAAGAAAACCCTGCTCTAGCTCTGGAGGCTCCTCAAGCACCATCTTCTCCTGCTGTCAATGTTCTATCAGCTTCATCACCTCTAATAGAGCCAACTCTTCCCAAACCGACGACAGCTGACAAAGGAAAACAGCATGTCCATTTTGATAAAGTATTGAAGAAGACTCCAACTTTAGGACTTGAGAAGCCGTATAACTTTGAAATACTGGCTCAGCTGGCTAATTCCCCGGCAAGATTGTCAATTTTCGAGCTACTTCATTTTTCGAAGGAAACTCGAGAAACATTGAGTAAAGTTTTGATGCAAGCTGATACTTGTCTAGTACTTCTCAAGAATCCAGTGGAAGAGCCTATAACATGCCTTTATTGTATAGTATGATGGAGCTGATTCCAAACATCACCTTTACACAAGATAATATGATGTTCGAAGATAATCGTCATGACCGACCCCTCTACTTCACGGGATATGTCGATAGCATGAAGGTTGATCGTATTTTGATCGATCCTGGGTCTTCACTTAGCATCATGCCAAAGACTCTACTAGATACATTAAAGATTCTTGTACACAATCTTTCAACAACCATCACGACAATCTCAGGATTCAATTCTGGAAGAAGTGAACCTTTGGAAAAGATCCGCCTGAAGGTTCAAATAGGCAATCTTCGTAAAAAGGTTACTTTCTACATGATCGATAATCACGGCTCTTACAATGCTTTACTGGGAAGACCTTTTCTGTATGAGCATAACATTATACCATCCACTTTGCATCAATGCTTCAAATATGTGGACGTCAATAGAGAAGTCCAAAAGGAAGTAGTCAACCTAAATCCTTTCAGGGACATTGAAGCGTATTTTACAGACTCTCGGATGTACAAGGAGGAGTTCATGAAAGTTGTATTGGCGATGGATAGCGAGAAAGATCAGAAACATACTTCAAAAGATGTTCTCATGATTCCCGTCAAAGGATGTGCTACTCGTCCCTCTTCTTCTCAGACGTTGACTATACATCTTTCCTCTCATAACAAATAGCCTCCTGCTGTAGAAAAAGAACAAAGGGAGCTCACCTCTTCTGAGCCTCTTGTTATCGACCTTTGTCGTAACAAACCTTCTCCTTCTCCTTCTCCTCCTCTGGTTATCAACCTTACTAAGCCTTCTGCTAAGGCTAAGAATCATGTTGTAAATGATGATGTACAAATCAATAAAGTAGCACCTCCTTTACAGTATACTGATGTTCTTTATTATACTCGATGTTATTTAAAAATGTTAGATAACTTCGAACCACTTATCATAGGAGCAGTTGAAGCTTCCCAAAATGTAACACCCAGTTTTCCAAATGAGAGCAATTTTGAAATTTTATACATATTGTGATTTTTGGTGATTTTTAATTAATTTAAAACTATTTAAAATAGTGATTGGTGATTTTGATGGTTAACTAGCTAAACCCTAGTATTGCTAAGCCTAGAGACTAACCATGACCAAAGGAGCCTAGTCATGTGATTAGGAATTCAAATTACCTATTTTTAGCCTAAGGGTATTTTGGTCATTTTGGCAATTTTGTGAATTTGTAGTTTATATTAATTAAATAGTGTGCTAGCCTTTTTGTGAAGCCTTAACCTAGAGGTTAACCTAACCTAGATTAGTCATGAGGTTAAAATTAGGGTTAGAACATTCCTACTAAGTGCCAAGGTTAGTAATATCTAGATATTATTAGAGAAGATATTTCCTTTTGAGATATTTGTGAAAAGAAGCCTCAACCAATAGGAAGGCTAGGAATTTGTTGGAGTGATCCTAACCACTCATCTAAAACCCTAACCCTACTAATTTCAACAGCCACATAACAGCCCCTTCCCCTAGTTATATCCTCCCAAATTTTAGGGATAGCCTCTTTTCATTAGGGTTCATCAAGTTTTAGAAAAGGTATTTCTCCATCTTCTAAAAATCCTATTAAATCCATTTTAATCCCTTTTTAACCCAAACAAATTGCATTGGGTTCTAATTTCCATCTACTTTCTGTTGGGAATTATTGTTCTCAGTTTTGGAGAGCTTTTGAGGTGGTTGACCATCAAGAGGAGTTCTCTTTGTGAAGCTTTGTGAAGTTGGTGATACATATAGGTAATTCCTTATCCCCACCTTAAATTTCTGTAAAAATTTCATCATTAGGAAGCCCTATATCTAGCCTAACTATAGGAATAGGTTTCCCCAAAATTTTGTGTCATTTCGTGTCCAAACAGGACACGTATCAGTAGGCTGTGCATACTGTTTGATGAAATGCCCCAATGGGTATTTCGTGTGAAATTTGTGGTTTGGTTTGAATAGGAAATTAGTATTTGGTCTCGCTTATGCATTTCTATAGTTTTTGTGGTGTCTTAGTGTCGTGTCTAGGCTGCACGGACACGTGAACACGCGGGGTGCCACGCGCGCGCGAGCTGTGTTGCATCCCCTGCTGCTCGGGGTCGATTGCGCGCAGCACACGCCACGTGGCCACCTGATTTTTGGTACACGTGTTAGGGCAGTGACTGACACGAGGCTCGTCAAATTTCACGAGTCCTCGTGTCGTGTCGGACACGTATTTGACTGTGCACTGGTCGTGCACCATGCGTGTACAGTCCTATTTATGTGTTCTGTGTTAAATTCTATTTTAATGGTTTAAATTGTGATTTAAATTGCTAAATTAGATCCTATATATGTTTAATGATCCCTGTTATTGAGTTTACTTATTAGTTTAGATTTTGTCATGTGGAATGGGGGATTTGGACTCAGGTAGTCTGATACACATTGGCTGATACCTGTTATTTAGTTTTCCTAAAACTTGAACCCATTTAAATCCTATTTTAACTGATGTTAAGTATCACAAATGATTGTCACATAATTGTTTGTTCATGTTAATTCATTGACATATTAGAATAGGCTTTTGATTTGGAAATGGGAAGTAGACTGCAGGTTTCAGTTCTTCTCCACTGAGGACCAAACCTGAGCCTTCATTCTCTGTTTTGCTGTTATGTTGGATGTTTTAACTTACCACACTGATTCTACACAGGTATTAGTTGCTGCTAGGGTGTTTCATATAAGTTTGGGTTTCAATTGATTGTAGGATTTTCGAAATGTGACAAGACTGATACACAGTCCATTGGTTTACTTTTCTGAAACTACTTTTCTGAAACTAGAGTGCATTAACTGATTTTTCCCTGTTTTAAACTGATTTTTTCCATGTTAATTACCTTGTTTAAATTCATGTACAAGTGTATTAATTGTTGCTAGGATGGTTACATGTGAGTTGGGGTTCGATTGGCCATTGGTTGGATTTCGACATGTAGAGAGGACTGATAGAATAAACTGTTTTCTTTTTTTCTGAATTTTAAGCTATTTTGAACTGTTTCCTGAGTATACTATAATTCCTGAGTTTGCAATACACTCAATTTTTCTAGTCTTTGCACTGTTAGCAAGGGATTTGAACCTGGGCTGGGATTTTGGGGATTCATGAACTGTCATTGCTCACAGTTTTTCCCTGAGAACCTGAGTATAGGTTTCAGTTGTTAAGTTTTGGATTCGAATATGGAGATGGGACTGTCCAACAAGTGACTGATACATCCCTGTCGAAATCCTGGTTTTAACCCCTGTTTTTTTTACTGATTTTGGTATTAATTGTCATGTTTAGTTGATTAATAGGTTGGTATTTGATTTTGTTAGACTTTAGATCTTTGTACTAGTTTGTGGATGCATTGAACTGCCTTGGAGCTCAGTTTTCTGAGATTAAATTCATTCCCTGATATTCACTCTCTCATACACTGTTTTCTTCTTTTTCTGAGAACCTATGAGATACCCTACATCACACACATTGCACTAATCTTTTTACTAACTGTCAAGACACTTTCCACACACATCTTTAGACACTACTCTCTCTATATGCATATATGAATTGTACCCTACATTGAATGCTAGGCAATAGCCTATATGGTTAATTATATACATTGTGTGCATATATGTATAAATGTATTTTTGGTGTTGGTAGCTTGTGTTAGCTTTGTGATTGTGAGTGAGTGCTAGACTAGACTAGACTAGGCTTGGCTAGGCTTGGTGAGACTTGGTTGGCCTAGTGAGTCTTGACTAGACTAGGATCGACCTAGTTGACTAGTGTAGTTGACTTAGAGTTGACTTTGACCTAAATCGACCTAGAAATCATGTAGTTTGCATTGTATGTACTTATTTACCATTCTGGACATGTCATAACCCATACTGCTCTATTTAGGACTTTGTGACTCCGGTGCAGACATCTGATATTTCACTACTCTTTTCAGAGTAACAGGCGAGTACATTCTCTGATAGTTCTTTCATTTACTTGTCAATTACTGTACTTCAGTTCTAGATAGTTTTATGTGATTCTTACAACACGTATGGATATTTCTGAATTCATGTATGCGACACACATACTATTTGTCTGGCCTCTATTTCTGGAACCACTACTAGCATCACCTTCTGGAACCACTACTGGCATCACCCTCTGGAATCACTACTGGAACCACCTACTGGAATTACTCTGGAATCTTTTGCTAGTATCATTATGTTTGGCTGGACTCATCTCTATTTCTCGTGTCTGGATTCACTTGTACTTGTGGGCGGGGAAATACTAGAGTAAGACATGTAGACATACCCCAATCTGGAACCACTCCCTTGGAACTATTCTGGAACGATAGCCATCCCATACTTGGCCAAGTGTGCGGTGTGCCGTATTACCTACAGCCGTTTACATGTCGATCTCGGTATTTTAAAACACACTGTTAGAGTATAGGCTGGACTCACCCTGGAATCATTGATCACTATGACTGGAATCGTCCCTTATGGGATTCATCTTGTATGAGATTCATCCTGTACTGGACTTACATTGGAGTTACACTGGTCTACATTATTGTCTGGACTTTATATCATATTACCCTGGTTCAGCTAGTTCTATTTTTACAGTCTTCATTGCTATGATTCTTCTCTTGTTTAGTATTTACTTTTCTTGTACCTTAACTGTTTCTCTATACCATCACCTGTATATAAACTGCCATTTTCATCAATACAACTGCCTATAACTGCTTTATAGTTCTCTGTCATTTACTTGGAATTTCTTGATGATTTGTACTCGTTCCTGTCCTGACTGGACCTGTTGAAAATATTACAGATGACTGCCCTGAGGATGTTTGCCCTACTTGCCTTGGAGCAGGAGATGCTTTAGCTACATATGGCCCCGACACTCAGGAGTGATCGGGAGACTAGCTAGTAGACTTGGTTTAGTTTTCATGTTTTAGAATTTGAATTGTAATAACTTGAGATACGAGTTTGTTTTTGAGTTTGTTGAGATATTATTTTTCAGTAGTTATAAATGTTGTTGTTAGTCTTTAGTTATAAACTTCTGTGTTATCTTATCGTTCATAGACTGTGATTGAGATTCATTATATCTATACTTGTCCTCCGTTCGGAGTTGAGATTTGACAAGTACATTATATAATTGCATGAGTTGTTGATTAGATAGTAACCTAGGACAGCGTTCTACCGCCGACTCTGCGGTGTAGGCTGGACGTACCCACTTCTCGTGCCCTTACTCTAGGGTGCGGGTCGTGACACGTTTTTAGTGGTGGCCCATGCAGGTCGAGTTTATGTAGTGGTATTCGAACTAGAGTATCACTACAGCCTGCGATAGGATTGAGAGATAGGCTTGACGGAGAGATACTCAATCACAGTTAGGAAAAAATTCTACTTTAATTCATGCCATCTACATATCTTACTGACTTGTTTTCTTTGCAATAAATTGTCCTCCTTTGATTTATCGATTCCTGCTCAGTATTGACTTCTTTTTTCGATCTGTCTTCAGGATGGTGGAGACACGATCACATCGCTCTGGTACAGCAGCCGCTGGAGAGGGGTCTGCCACCTCTCGTCCATTGCAGCAGCCTGTTGAGCCTGTAGCACCTTCTGTTCCTGATCAGACAGGAGCTGCTGTAGCCATTGAGGGTATGCCTCCACCTGTTCGGAGGACGACCCCAGTCATTCCTGAGATGTTTCAGCAGCATCAGCAGCCACCTGCAGGATTGGTTGACGCTGCGCACCTGTTTTCATTTGTGGAGAGGATCATAGAGTCCCACCAGCAGCAGCAGCAGCGGCAGACTGCCGATTATCGTCAGGGGATTGACGAGGCCCACCAGCTGGTTCGTACTACAGTAGAGATGGTGACTGCTCGGGGGGAGCATCAGCAGCCTTACCGGAAGGAGAAGGATATCCAGGACTTTCAGAAAATGCATCCTAGAGAGTTCTTCGGCACTGAGGGCATTCACGTTGCAGATGACTGGGTTGAGCACATTGAGGAGATTTTTCGACTGGCGGAGATACCAGCTCGACTCCAGATCGAGGCAGCGGGCAGCCAGATGCAGGATTTGGCTCGTGCATGGTATCAGGCAGATCCCAGAGTAGGGGTTGAGGGCCAGACTTGGGCCCAGTTTAAGGAACTGTTTAAAGAACAGTTTTTCCCTGATGTGGCCTTGGGAGGTATCGAGGCACAGTTCGAGGCTTTGGCTCAGGGGAACCAGACGGTAGCAGAGTATGCCGGGGAGTTCTGCAGACTGGCCCGGTTCATTGATGATTTGTCTGAGAAGACGAAGGCGAGAAAGTTTCGCCGGGGTTTGATTAGAGAGGTTCGGTCGCTGACTAAGAGCGACCGGAACGCTACCTATGCGGAGATATTTTTTGGGGCTATGGCAGCGGAGGACGACCTGGGGTTGAAGTTGAAGAGGGGTCGGGACTTCCAGGGTGGTAGCAGTAGCGGAGGACCGGCCAAGAGGCCCCATGTGCAGACTCAGCAGGCACAGGCACCAGTGAGAGTGCAGCAGGCACAGCATCAGCATAGAGGACAAGACCACAGGGTGCCGACTTGTGCCTACTGCAAGAAGGCAGGGCATGTTTGGGAGTCGTGTAGGAGGAGGCTGAAGGTTTGTCTATTCTGTGGGTCTGGTGCCCACAAGATGATAGATTGTCCCGTTGCACCTCTTCTTGGGGGAGCTAGGCCACCTGTAGCTCAACACCAGAGGGGTGGAGCTTTTGCTATGGCAGTCGAGGAGACTGACGTTGCAGGTGACGGGTTAGCAGGTTTGACTTCCTTGTTCTTCTCTTCCACTTTCATGTGTGATTTCTATTAGTGCCTGCCAGGATATGTTGTGATATGCTAGATAGCGTAGTTACCCTGTTCGAGACTGTGGAATCACGACCAGTAGGACTATGATTGCATGTTATCTTCGACCTTGTTTGATTGGGGCTTGACCTAGCAGGAATACGACCATCTTAAATTTCGAGGACGAAATTCTTCTAAGGGGGGCAGACTTGTAACACCCAGTTTTCCAAATGAGGGCAATTTTGAAATTTTATACATATTGTGATTTTTGGTGATTTTTAATTAATTTAAAACTATTTAAAATAGTGATTGGTAATTTTGATGGTTAACTAGCTAAACCCTAGTATTGCTAAGCCTAGAGACTAACCATGACCAAAGGAGCCTAGTCATGTGATTAGGAATTCAAATTACCTATTTTTAGCCTAAGGGTATTTTGGTTATTTTGGCAATTTTGTGAATTTGTAGTTTATATTAATTAAATAGTGTGCTAGCCTTTTTGTGAAGCCTTAACCTAGAGGTTAACCTAACCTAGATTAGTCATGAGGTTAAAATTAGGGTTAGAATATTCCTACTAAGTGCCAAGGTTAGTAATATCTAGATATTATTAGAGAAGATATTTCCTTTTGAGATATTTGTGAAAAGAAGCCTCAACCAATAGGAAGGCTAGGAATTTGTTGGAGTGATCCTAACCACTCATCTAAAACCCTAACCCTACTGATTTCAACAGCCATATAACAGCCCCTTCCCCTAGTTATATCCTCCCAAATTTTAGGGATAGCCTCTTTTCATTAGGGTTCATCAAGTTTTAGAAAAGGTATTTCTCCATCTTCTAAAAATCCTATTAAATCCATTTTAATCCTTTTTTAACCCAAACAAATTGCATTGGGTTCTAATTTCCATCTACTTTCTGTTGGGAATTATTGTTCTCAGTTTTGGAGAGCTTTTGAGGTGGTTGACCATCAAGAGGAGTTCTCTTTGTGAAGCTTTGTGAAGTTGGTGATACATATAGGTAATTCCTTATCCCCACCTTAAATTTCTATAAAAATTTCATCATTAGGAAGCCCTATATCTAGCCTAACTATAGGAATAGGTTTCCCCAAAATTTCGTGTCATTTCGTGTCCAAACAGGACACGTATCAGTAGGCTGTGCATACTGTTTGATGAAATGCCCCAATGGGCATTTCGTATGAAATTTGTGGTTTGGTTTGAATAGGAAATTAGTATTTGGTCTCGCTTATGCATTTCTATAGTTTTTGTGGTGTCTTAGTGTCGTGTCTAGGCTGCACGGACACGTGAACACGCGGGGTGCCATGCGCGCGCGAGCTGTGTTGCATCCCCTGCTGCTCGGGGTCGATTGCGTGCAGCACACGCCACGTGGCCACCTGATTTTTGGTACACGTGTTAGGGCAGTGACTGACACGAGGCTCGTCAAATTTCACGAGTCCTCGTGTCGTGTCGGACACGTATTTGACTGTGCACTGGTCGTGCACCATGCGTGTGCTGTCCTATTTATGTGTTCTGTGTTAAATTCTATTTTAATGGTTTAAATTGTGATTTAAATTGCTAAATTAGATCCTATATATGTTTAATGATCCCTGTTATTGAGTTTACTTATTAGTTTAGATTTTGTCATGTGGAATGGGGGATTTGGACTCAGGTAGTCTGATACACATTGGCTGATACCTGTTATTTAGTTTTCCTAAAACTTGAACCCATTTAAATCCTATTTTAACTGATGTTAAGTATCACAAATGATTGTCACATAATTGTTTGTTCATGTTAATTCATTGACATATTAGAATAGGCTTTTGATTTGGAAATGGGAAGTAGACTGCAGGTTTCAGTTCTTCTCCACTGAGGACCAAACCTGAGCCTTCATTCTCTGTTTTGCTGTTATGTTGGATGTTTTAACTTACCACACTGATTCTACACAGGTATTAGTTGCTGCTAGGGTGTTTCATATAAGTTTGGGTTTCAATTGATTGTAGGATTTTCGAAATATGACAAGACTGATACACAGTCCATTGGTTTACTTTTCTGAAACTACTTTTCTGAAACTAGAGTGCATTAACTGATTTTCCCCTGTTTTAAACTGATTTTTTCCATGTTAATTACCTTGTTTAAATTCATGTGCAAGTGTATTAATTGTTGCTAGGATGGTTACATGTGAGTTGGGGTTCGATTGGCCATTGGTTGGATTTCGACATGTAGAGAGGACTGATAGAATAAACTGTTTTCTTTTTTTCTGAATTTTAAGCTATTTTGAACTGTTTCCTGAGTATACTATAATTCCTGAGTTTGTAATACACTCAATTTTTCTAGTCTTTGCACTGTTAGCAAGGGATTTGAACCTGGGCTGGGATTTTGGGGATTCATGAACTGTCATTGCTCACAGTTTTTCCCTGAGAACCTGAGTATAGGTTTCAGTTGTTAAGTTTTGGATTCGAATATGGAGATGGGACTGTCCAACAAGTGACTGATACATCCCTGTCGAAATCCTGGTTTTAACCCCTGTTTTTTTTACTGATTTTGGTATTAATTGTCATGTTTAGTTGATTAATAGGTTGGTGTTTGATTTTGTTAGACTTTAGATCTTTGTACTGGTTTGTGGATGCATTGAACTGCCTTGGAGCTCAGTTTTCTGAGATTAAATTCATTCCCTGATATTCACTCTCTCATACACTATTTTCTTCTTTTTCTGAGAACCTATGAGATACCCTACATCACACACATTGCACTAATCTTTTTACTAACTGTCAAGACACTTTCCACACACATCTTTAGACACTACTCTCTCTATATGCATATATGAATTGTACCCTACATTGAATGCTAGGCAATAGCCTATATGGTTAATTATATACATTGTGTGCATATATGTATAAATGTATTTTTGGTGTTGGTAGCTTGTGTTAGCTTTGTGATTGTGAGTGAGTGCTAGACTAGACTAGACTAGGCTTGGCTAGGCTTGGTGAGACTTGGTTGGCCTAGTGAGTCTTGACTAGACTAGGATCGACCTAGTTGACTAGTGTAGTTGACTTAGAGTTGACTTTGACCTAAATCGACCTAGAAATCATGTAGTTTGCATTGTATGTACTTATTTACCATTCTGGACATGTCACAACCCATACTGCTCTATTTAGGACTTTGTGACTCCGGTGCAGACATCTGATATTTCACTACTCTTTTCAGAGTAACAGGCGAGTACATTCTCTGATAGTTCTTTCATTTACTTGTCAATTACTGTACTTCAGTTCTAGATAGTTTTATGTGATTCTTACAACACGTATGGATATTTCTGAATTTATGTATGCGACACACATACTATTTGTCTGGCCTCTATTTCTGGAACCACTACTAGCATCACCTTCTGGAACCACTACTGGCATCACCCTCTGGAATCACTACTGGAACCACCTACTGGAATTACTCTGGAATCTTTTGCTAGTATCATTATGTTTGGCTGGACTCATCTCTATTTCTCGTGTCTGGATTCACTTGTACTTGTGGGCGGGGAAATACTAGAGTAAGACATGTAGACATACCCCAATCTGGAACCACTCCCTTGGAACTATTCTGGAACGATAGCCATCCCATACTTGGCCAAGTGTGCGGTGTGCCGTATTACCTACAGCCGTTTACATGTCGATCTCGGTATTTTAAAACACACTGTTAGAGTATAGGCTGGACTCACCCTGGAATCATTGATCACTATGACTGGAATCGTCCCTTATGGGATTCATCTTGTATGAGATTCATCCTGTACTGGACTTACATTGGAGTTACACTGGTCTACATTATTGTCTGGACTTTATATCATATTACCCTGGTTCAGCTAGTTCTATTTTTACAGTCTTCATTGCTATGATTCTTCTCTTGTTTAGTATTTACTTTTCTTGTACCTTAACTGTTTCTCTATACCATCACCTGTATATAAACTGCCATTTTCATCAATACAACTGCCTATAACTGCTTTATAGTTCTCTGTCATTTACTTGGAATTTCTTGATGATTTGTACTCGTTCCTGTCCTGACTGGACCTGTTGAAAATATTACAGATGACTGCCCTGAGGATGTTTGCCCTACTTGTCTTGGAGCAGGAGATGCTTTAGCTACCTATGGCCCCGACACTCAGGAGTGATCGGGAGACTAGCTAGTAGACTTGGTTTAGTTTTCATGTTTTAGAATTTGAATTGTAATAACTTGAGATACGAGTTTGTTTTTGAGTTTGTTGAGATATTATTTTTCAGTAGTTATAAATGTTGTTGTTAGTCTTTAGTTATAAACTTCTGTGTTATCTTATCGTTCATAGACTGTGATTGAGATTCATTATATCTATACTTGTCCTCCGTTCGGAGTTGAGATTTGACAAGTACATTATATAATTACGTGAGTTGTTGATTAGATAGTAACCTAGGACAGCGTTCTACCGCCGACTCTGCGGTGTAGGCTGGACGTACCCACTTCTCGTGCCCTTACTCTAGGGTGCGGGTCGTGACACAAAATAAAGTATTGCTCGAGCCAATGCAGGACTTCATCTTCTTAGTTCCTTCAAGGAAGAAAGATGAGCTTCCTATACTTTTTAGTAAAGGAACAAAATAGAAGATCACGCCCGATAGTGAAGAAGAAAATCACGATAACGGAAGACTTCAACTACGTCGTTATAGTCAGCAATCAAAATATAACATTCAAAAGATGGACTATAATTTTAAAGTTGGTCTCAATGGCGACAAAGGAAGGTAAACTCCTATTCGTATTCCTGCTCTGAAAAGAAAATCACAGCAATACTACAGTAAAACAAAGCGGGGATTAGGTTATACTTCACCAATTCCGACTCCAGAAGCCTCCAAATCCGATTAAGAAGAACGATCTAACTCTTCTGATTCTACCTTATGGGATTCAGATACTAGTGTAGGGCACGTCCATCGCGTACCTCTATCTTCTAATATGGTAACTGCCGAGTTCTCAAAAGATGACGAAGACTTTGTCGAAGCCTCTGAATCTGATCCATGGGCACAAAGGATGGATACTCAATGGGAGCTTTGCTTTGAACAACGTGAGCCACCTGCTGAAGATCAGTTAGTTCAAGTCAATATTGGAGATGAAACTTCCCCAAAATCAATATTTGTCAGCAAAAGCCTCCCTGAAACGGAAAAAACAGGAGTTCTGGTATCTCCAGAGTCAGGAATGCCCTCTCTTTCAAAATCCCCGGTGGAGTCTATACGAATCATCAAATTTTCCTTTTGAAACCCAGCTGTTTTAAAAGATATTTTTTCTTTATGATAAGTCCTTATTATCATAGATATCACCTTTTTAGACATGATATCCTGTCTTTAATTCCTAACCGATCTGTAGATCATCAATATAAAAAATGAGTTCACGTCCACACTACCTCTGAATTCTATTTTCTATATCAATAGATTCACGTCCATATTACCTCTGAATTCTATCATCTATATCAGCGACTTATTAGGTCCACATTACCTCTGATAAAGTCATCTTTTGAAATGACAATATTCTGTCATGTCCACGTTACCTATGAACATATATAATTAATATTGTTATTTTCTTTTAGGGGATATGTCACTCTGAACATATTTTCTTATCCTTATCTATTACTTATATCTACTATAGGTATATAATAAGTAATAGAATCACAAAAAGAGCTTTATTTTATTGCCATAATGTTCAAAATGTAAAAAAAAAGTACATCATTTGAAAGGCAAAAAGTCAAAAAGATCCTATAGACTGCTTCATTGGGGAGAATGAGTACTGAGATCAATGATCAGTCCTTTCAAATTCTCAGCCCTCTCTACTCTAGAGTCAAGTATCCTTTGTCTTGCAAGAGCTCTCCCGTATTCTGGATCAAAAGGTTGCAACGTTTCTGTTCGACGTTCCAATTCTACACCTTCGACTTGGAAAAGTGCATCCCGCTGCCTCTTCAAGTCATCTAGTTGACTTGCAGCAATTTGTTGCATCTCCAATACCTCTTTTTCGCGTCGTCGAGCTGCTTTAACTGCATCTTGAAGCCGAGCGATTTCAATTTCTAGTTCTTGGAGACGAACTTGATATTCAGCTGCTTCTTTTTCCTTCTCTGCAGCTTCAGTCTTGTAACGTTCAACAAAAGAAGTTATCTCGACAATGCGAGATTCCAACTTTGCAGAACGCTGTGAGAAAGCTAACACAAAAGCTTCAAATTTTGCTTTTCGTATTGCAGCTTCGCGAGCCATCACCTCGCATTCAATATCTACAAGTTTCTGGATGTTTCCACTTGTTAGATCTTTGTAAGACTTGATCGATTCTTTAAGTTCATTCAAAATATGATCTAAATAATTGACTCTAACCAGATCTCCAATCTTGCGGATAGCTCCAATGATGAAGGAGGAAGGGCCTCTTACGGATTCATAAGGTTGGTCTTTTTCCATGACCATTTGAATTAAAGGCTTCAGAGAAGTAAAGAAAGCATTAGTATAAGCTTTGACAATAGCTCTATTCATTGCTGAGATCCCCGGGGTAGCCACTTCTATTGGAATTCTGGTTTCTGAAGTAACTGGAGGAACTACAGATTGTACACCATAAGATCTGAGTAATGGCATCATAGAAGAACTCCCCTCTCCAGTTTGGGTTCCCATATCTAGAGGAGCCATAGTTGAGCTGAAACTGAATGTGGTCGATGCAGCTTTTGCAAAGTGTCCCCACAAGGCCCACTGTAATCAAGATACACAATCATTACATATAAACTACAGGATTAAGGTAAATAAAAGTCAAAATTTTACCTGATCCAAGCAATGCATATGGGGTTTCACGGGGCATGTCCAGATCAGAATGGAGTCTGGCCATGGTGGTTTCAGACACAGCTGCCTGACTACTTCCAGCTTCGGAACTGCCTGATAAGAAACAGCTGCTTTTGGCCCCTGATTCTGCCTGGTTAACTGGGAAAATCTCATCTGGATCCCTAACTTAAAGATTTGTTCAGTTGGGGTCGGAGTCTCTGTAACTACAGTATTAGGATTTTCATTATTTCCAACATCTTTAAGAACCGTAGTTTGATCTTCTTTATTTTTAGGCTCATTAGCTTTCGGGCTTGGATGTCCCTCCTCAACAATTCGATTTTCTTCATCCTCAACAGGTATATGGTATTTTTTAGTTGATACTAGTGGGACATCTTCTGGAACTGGTTCTTCTTCGATAATAGTTGTGGAATTATCTCCGATCGATGTATCGCCGTAGTCACAATCCAGGAGGGTGTCTATCATCTCTCGATCTTCTTAGAAACGAGTAGGAGTTTGGGTGGCCGGAAGATTGGCAGTTCCAGCTTGAGATTCTATATGAGGCAACTCTTCTCTGGTAGGCTCTGGGACATTTGGAGTAGGGGATGACAATGTTACTCCTGCCGTAGCCAGGGCAGTTATGGAAATAGTTGTCCGTACAACTCGATATCCTAGAATTACCTCGGTAGTAATTGAGACTGGAATATCAGTTACTGTAGTCTTTGCAGATGAAAGAGAATAATATTAATGTATATCATTTATATATCAAAATTTTGCCTAAAAAACATAAAAGTTACCTTTTTGGCAGGGTAGATCCTCCTTTGAGGGTAATGATATGTCAAATTCCTTTTGGAGGGAGGAAGCGTCAATGGTTTGACGTTCTGCTCGAATCACCAACAATTTTTTTCTAGTCTTCTACAGCAGAGGGGCTACAGGTTCTTCTTTGACCTCATCAAGGTCATCTGGTATTCTGTATACTTCTTCTTGGACGACTCCATGCTGTTTTGGAACTGAGGAAAGAGTTATTTCTCCTTCCCCAAGAGAAGTTCCAATATGTATATGCTTCTACTAGGACCGAATCATCCTAGTAGAAGGTTGTTCATTAATGATCAAAGTAGTCTTCATCTTTTTCTTCTCCGATGCTTTAGAAGAAGAAGAAGGAAGATCATCATGATGCGAAGGAGCAGATGAATCTCCAGTCTTCCTTTTCTTAAGCCCTTGGCATGAGACTTTTCCTTTTGGACTTTTAATGATACGTCCAATGGCTCATTTACTTCATCTAAGAGGCCTACAAGAGAAGCCTCCAGAGGATCATCGGTAGGGTCTCGATCTTCTACATCCCTATACAGTTCTGCAGTATGAACTCCAGCCCTCGATCGCTTGTCACTGGCAAAACTGTGAGCCAGATGAAAGTTTTCGACAAAAGTGTTTACCGAGGTATAGAAATTCGCGTATGTATATAACATATGCGGATCCTGAGCAAGATTATGGGGCATGAAGAATATAGCCTTAGTGCCTCTGGCATTATAATATCTCCAAGCCCTAGCACATCAATCAAGAAACCCTTGGCTTGAAGGCAAGTAGTGGCATTTCTCACATGCAGCTGATCATAACCAAATTGGCGGGCGAATCGTCTTGGCAAATATGGTTCTAGAAAACACTCTTCCTCAAATTGACATACTTGATGATACAGACAGATTGTCTTCAACCATGCAAAAATAGTCGGGGACAGACGGAGAAAGGCTGCTTCTAAATCCATCAGTTGTGGAGAAAGATTCTTATATCCTGGAGGAGGGGGAACACATTGAAATCTCTACCCAGATCCTCGATTTAAAGCTCGTCTGTATTCTGAAAGTGCATTTATATTCCAACGAGTATTAGAATAACGCCTGATGAAGTTACCCCCAACTTTCCCCATATCAGGGTCCATCAAACTGGGATGGTGTAGCAATAACCTCCCAAACAAATAAGTATATGGCATTTCAGTATGGGAGAAATCCAATCAAGCAGCCTTATCATACAGCATCGTGTCTACAAAAAAATGCAGTCCTGCGTTCAGGCAACAAGTCATCGCTGAAAGAATGTCCATCTTGTGTCCAAATACTAGACGCATAGTAGCAAATAATATACCTCTGTGAAATCAATCGACTACACTGGCCCCTGGAACTATAAACTGTCGTAGCCATAAAGCAAAAAAACCTGCCAATTGGGCTTCTTTTGACATGGGTCTGCAACCCTATTTGAGATAACTCTCAATAGTAGCACCAGCTTTGAAGGGGTGCCAATCCACATCCAAGATGTTATCTGTATGCTTGGACTTTTCCATCAATTTTTCTATGTCGCTACGACTAAGCGGTTGGAAGAAACAAGGATTGCAAGCTTGACTCTCGATTATCTTGTCTTCAAAGATATGACCTAAAAACAAATACGACAACCACTTAGTTGTATAACAAGTCCCTGCGGAAGCGCTTTTGTAGTAAATAGAGCATATCTTATAATAGCATAGAAGCTCCTCGAACACAGCCACCATCTGAGAGTTTTCTATAGAAAGGATATCCTGTTCCTCATTAGTTGGTACATACTCTTCATATGGGTTGTTACCCATTGGAAGATGTGAGAGATATTTTATCTCATGAAGTGCAAAACCAATTTCCCCGTAACGGGTCATGAAGGTACCAGTTCTGTCATTATATCTTTCAATTAGAGCCAAGAACATATGAGTATTTGGGCGAAAGTCGTGAACAGAGTCCAGATGGCCTCATAAAGTTCTAACTAAAGAAGTTTATCCTTGAACTGATCCAGAATCCAGGTCACTAAGCTGCTCCAACGTTTCATGTTTGGGTTGACTAGGCCTGTTAAATGCATGGCCTGATCTGGGTATTTTCCTTCAGCTTTAGAAAATGTGTTTGGAAAGATGGGCACCCTGACGGGAAGAAGCATCGATGAATCTTCTGGAGGTATACAATTCGGCTTCAAGCCCCTGAGATGAGAATTATACCTGTTTGAAGTACTGTAAAATAGATCCTTGCTCTGCGGGCCTAACTTATAACATATTCTCACGACTCTGGCTTGCTGAATCGGAGTCATGTCCCAGGCTATCAGTCGAGGGTGACTGGAGAATTCATATCGGGACAAGGACACGTGTCTTGCCAACTCAGTCAGATATGTAATTCTGTCCTTACATTGATAAATCCTTTCTTCTTTCTTGGTCTTTGGCTGAGATGTTTTCTTTACTGCATCTCCAAATAGAAAAGCCGGTTTCTTATGAGTCATATTATCTACACTTTTCAAAGGTTCACCATTCATCAGACATAACAAAGTGCTGCTTTCTTGAGCAGTGAGAATGGCCCTTCTGGATTCATGTGTATTATATTGAGGATATGAGACATGGGATAAGTCTTCTTTATATTCTGATACAGTGAAAGCTGAAGCATATTTCTCAGCATCAAGGTCTTCTCTAAGATCAACTATAAAAGAGAAGAAGAACAACAAAAAGTTAATCTCAAAAAGGTGGAGCAGAACACACAAAGAAAAGATCTATGTTGCGCGATATCTATGTTGCGCAACATCCGGTTGCACAGTATATGAATTGTGCGACTTCTGTGTTGCGCAACATCTAGGTTGTGCGACAACTATGTTGTACGATATCTATGTTGTGTGACTTCTGTGTTGTGCAACTTCTATGGTGCGCGATACCTATGTTGCGCGATATCTATATTACGCGCAGTATCTGTTGTGCATTATGCAGTATCTGCGTTGTGCGACATCTTAATTGAAAATCACGCAACACAGTTCATAAAGATGAACAATATATGGACAACCAAACTCTAAAAAGAGAAGGCGTAAGTTGTGAAGTATGCCTATACTCTAAAAAGAGGTAGCGCACGTTGTGAGACGCACAGGTCGACCAAAACCCTAAAAAGAGTCGGTCTATTCAGTCTACGTTCACCTTCGAGTGCCGGGTTGGCTCTTTCAGTTCTTGATGATGGTGGCACGTATTGAGGCGCTCTCATTGGTGGTGCACGACCCAGCAATAGCTTTTCCCTTGGCAGCGGCAGACTTCTTTGGGGCCATTGACGATCGTCGGGAGAGCTTCGAATGTTTGGAAGAAAAAGATGAAAGAGTTTGAGAGGATTAACTTTCGATAAAAAGTTAGAAATTATCTTTAGTTGGCTATTTATAGCTTAAAAACTCTTTTCAAAACCGTTATGCAACTGGCGTTTAAGCTTCAGAGTGTTGTTGAACAGTTCCCTGGCGCAATCTAAACAAAACTAGCATAATTCAAAGTATTTCAAAACTTTGAAGTATTTTCAAGTTTCGAAAACTTTGAAGGGGGTCTTATAGAGGCTAAAAATTAAGCTGCGCCACCCATTAAAGTGTTCGATCATCAGATGGTGCCAAATCATTATGTTGCACCAAACCATCAAGTTATGCAGCATCAGGTTGTACCAATATTTGGTTGTACAGGAGTCAGGTTGTGCGAGCGCCATATGGCGTACTTCCTCGAGTAACTATAACGGCATCATTATTCCCTAATAGCTGACAGCATGAAGATTAAGGAAAATCTATTCAAATCCCGTGCATCACGACGCTCGAGAAGATTTTGTCAGCATGTAATTAATGCTGACAGCTGGTTCACACAAGTTATTATATGGCACGAGAATTAATCAGTACAGCACAGTAGACCTAGTCAAAGGCGCCAGTTGTTGAGTTGCGCCCATGCGCAGCCTGGTTAGTTGGCGCCACTTGATTAACTCTTATTATAAAGCAGTGGCACGCAAGCCACCAACTTCACAGAGTATGCCCACTACTCTGCCAACGACCACGTGCATCTCAATCAGATGATGCCACAGTCTACAACAGTTGGTGCAACCTCTCGCACAAGTTGCTACATTATGCCACACGCAACCTGATGAAGCACGAACAAGGTGATCAAACAGTGTTCAGAACAGAGTGATATGGCGTGCAAGCAACTAACTTCACAGAATGTGCCCACTATACTGCCCACAACCACGTGCATCTCAATCAAACGATGCCACGCGTCCACAACAGTTAGTGCAACCGTTAGCGCAAGTGAACAGGAGGCGCACAACCTGAATTGAGCGCAAGCCAGAATAACTGCTAAACGGTTATTTCAAGAACTCTATAAATAGAGTTTCAAATCAATCTCAAAGCATCAAGAATGATCATAATCTCCTGCTAAAGTGTTGTTGCATCCTCCAGAGGCTTGTGTCTTCGATATTACATCATCCAAGGGATAAAGTGATCGTCTTCTAATCAGATTCCTATAGTTATACTTCCAAGAAATCAATTGTACTCATGTACTCTTTTCTAAGTTTGTAATAAAGAGATATTTTTTGTTCTTACAAACACTGACTCTCCTTTATCACCACCCTCGGCTATGTAGATTGGCATAACATGGGTGAAAGTGGATGGATCGGTTGAGACTTCTCTTTCGACCTTACTTTCCTATGAAAGGGCCTCCCCTTCTGAAGCCTCGTACTGGCTACCACCAGCTACCTCGGGGTTGGTTCCTTGGAGAACGTCCTCATCTTCAAGTGGAGGGTTGTCATGGTTAGCAGGAGTTTGATCACTTCCAACTGATGCTTCGACTAGAACCTTCTTCCTTGACTGGGTGCTCTCAAATACCCCTGAGGACGGGACTATTGTTTTGCTTTTCCTCAGCCGACTCTTGGACGATGTTGCTGAGGTCGAGGGATTGGTGGTTGTCTTTTTCCCTGATGAATGGAAGTTAGAGACAACATGGCAAGAAGCGACCTTGGGCTCTGACCCATCTTCTACATTTTTTTCGAGACGATGTCGGATGGGTACAACTGTTTGCCATGAATTATAAAAGAACAAAACAATTATATCGGAGGACTGGACTTTTACTTCACAATACAAACTCGCTCGTACAAAGAAAGCCTAGGGACAAAAACCTAGGTACAGCAATCTAAGTACAATTGTTTATTTTAGATTCTGGGGGTGACGATAGAGGCTCGGGAAAGCGACGACAGCTCTGCCTTACTCCTTGGACGATCGGATGTAGCCTTGGCTCTGGTGAAGAAATACTCTTGGACGTGTGGGGAGACTCCCTTGCGCCTTCGGTTGCTAGAGCTCTGGATGTCTCTATAGTGCTCTCTCTTTTTTTTTTCTGCTCTCTGCTCCTGAATTCTCCTTCTCTGCTCTCATCTTCTGAATTCTTTCGGGTTTGCAAGAGAATGGCACCTTGCTATTTATAGAGGTAGGGGTGTGATCATTAGGGTTTGCAAATGATTGCCTCCTTAAGAAGTCGACGGTTAAGGATCAATTAATCTGGGCCATTCATTCTGATTGTAGCAAATCTAGGTAATTAATATGGATTGCATCAAATCTCTGTGGATAATAAATGTTGATTGCCATGAATCTTCGTGATTTGTGATAGCCTGCCACGTGTCCAATTTGCTTGATTTGATTTGATTTGATCAGGGCAATTATGACGATTGCAGCAATTCTAATTTTGTTAGGATTTGTTAGCACCCATAGTTCCATGGAAGATAAGACTGTCACATGTCTCAATTGTCGCGAAGAGTGCCACGTGTCTCAAATGGACCGTCCTGACAGAGCCGCATATGGGTGGTCCTCTCAACCGCATGAAGCATACAGCCGCATGAGGATGGGCAGCCGCATGAAGATGGGCAGCCGCACATGGATAGGCAGCCACATGGGGATGGGCAGCCGCATAAGGATAGGCAGCCGCATGCAGAGGGGCAGCCGCATGAGGATAGGCAGCCGCATAGGGATAGACAGCCGTATGAAGTGGACGGCCGCATGAAGTAAGCGGTCGCATGGAGTGGCCTCGGAACTTGTTGGATTTTGCCAGCTGTAAGGAGATTTTTTCCTCTTTCCCATGAACACGCCATCATGTCAGTCATTATTACATCTTTGTGCCAGAGCTGTCATAGCCGTCATTTGTCAGAGCAGCCGTCAGGGCATTAAATGCAGGCGAATGTCGAGAAGAACTGTTGAAGGCCACGTGGCTTCTTCCTGGGCCGTATAGAACTATCCGAGCTGCATGGGCCCTTGAGCCGCCTGGACTCTAGAGCCGCATGGACTTCGAAATCGTATGGGGATTCTGAGCCGCATGGGAATCTCTCTGTCGGAGCAGCATAGGCCTTTCTTTATTCTTTTCCATGCTTCTACAAGACCTCCTTTATAGTTTTTAATTTGCAAAATTGAAATACTTTGAATAAGAAGCATGGCCATGTAAAGACTCTTCGGGCCACATAGGATGTTCTGGCCGCATGGATGTCTCAACCGCATTGCCTCCTCAGCCGCATGGCCATCTGAGCCGCATAGGCTGTCTGGCCGCATAGGCTCCTTGCCACGTCTTCATGCCGCGTGTGCAAATCTTTGTATTGATTGCCTTTGATTTGCTGTCAGATTTAAAGCCACTTTTTGGGGCAAGATCCCAAGAGTTTAGCCTTGAATAATCGGATCACCTTGATAACCGAAGAGTCGGTTCATTGCACATAGATCGATGCGTCGGTCTATGGGCTTCGTCTATAAATAGCAGCGTGTTTTTGGAAAGAAGACTTCTTTACTTTCTGCTCTTGCCCTAGCTTTCTTTTCTACGTCTTCCTTTTCTGATCATCAGCAATGGCTCCCAAGTCCTCTAAGGTTGCGGCGAAGGCTGCGGCGAAGGGTAAGGGCACGGCCTCGACGTTGGCTGCGGCACCCGAAGCTCACTCCGACGTTTATCCTGCTGTTAAGGGTAAGGATTTAGAAAAGTTATATACTTCGAAACCCTAACAACGGCTCTGTTGCATGCTTTATGCACAAGATTTTAATACAAACTGTTCGAATTGTATGGGCTGCATACATGTCCCATAACCGAGCCGCATGGGGGTATACCCCATGTCCGAGCCGCATGGGAGTTGTCTTAGTGGGCCGCATAAACACTTTACGAACTGGACCGCATGGTGACCCTTCGAACAGATTTGCATGAGTCCCTCTGAATCGAGCCCACATAAGTTCGTCTAAATTGGGCCGCCTGAGGCTGTGCTGCATCGAGCCGCATGAACTCCCCTTTTGGACTGTGCCGCATAAGGCTCTGACTATCTTTTGACTTTGTTTTTTTATATCTTTGATTCTTACAGTAACCCTGCTGAAGGCTGAGATCATTGTGAAGGAAGAGTTGCTGCCCCCTTTCAAACAAGATTCATTGCTTGTTAAGGAGGAGGTAACACCAGAAGCGGAGGAACAGAAAGGAGAGCTGGCGTCCATTACTGTAAAGGAGGAGCCCCAGTCTGACGGCGGTAGTACTGGGAGTTCTGATCTTCCTATTTCAGACGAGGATCTTGCTCAAGTACATCCATCATATGCAAAATGGTTGAGGGATTGGTATATGCGTCCCCACAACTAGGATTCGTGGGCTCCTCACAAATGCCTGTCTTTTTTTTGATACTTCTGTCTGTCTTTAGCTGCGGTTTATGTCTTGCTTCTTTTGGACATCGATGTAATCTTCTTCTCTTTTGTCTGAATGAAAATGATAGAGAACTTTTTTGGCTTGCTTGTGAGATGTAGTTTTGTGAATGTCACCGCTTTTGAATGACCGAAATACATTCGCTTTATTCTTTGTTTTGTAGTAGATGCCTCAATGAGAGGCTTTTTGTGGACCTATTATCCTTGGCGTACCCCGGTTTAGGATACGGATAATAAGACGAGAGAAGACTAACATACTTACTCAGAGGTAATAAGGATATGGCAAGTATGGGGGTTTTACCGCGGAGTCTTCCTACTCAGAGGTAACGAGGACATGGCAGGAGTGGACTCAACGGAGGATATTTGTGGTCAACAGAGGACATTTGTGGACCTATTATCCTTGGCGTACTCCGGTTTTGGGTACGGATAATAAGTCAAAAGAGAACCAGCATACTTACTCAGAGGTAATGAGGACATGGCAAGCATGAGGGTTTCTTTGATGGAGCCTTCCCACTCAGAGGTAAGGAGAATATGGCAGAAGTGGGCTCCATGAAGGGGTACATAGAACGACTCAGAGGTAATGAGGACATGGAGGTTCTATGTAGGGGGTGATTTATTTTTGGCAGAAGTAAGATGACTCAGAGGTAACATCGAAGTGGTCGTTTTGGAAATTTAGTGGATCTGTTACCCTTTTTGTGCACTGAGAGTGCGGGCATTAGATCATACGGAGGAAGCCCTTTTAGGAGAAAAGTTCAGATGTATGATCATACATGACTTACTACCTAAAAGAGTGGCCGGAATGTAAGTTCAGAGGCACCTGCGGGTACATAACTCAATAATCCGGGAGAGTTAGAGTCGGCATGTGAGTTCAGTGGTACGAAAGAGTACATGACTCGTCCTCTGGAAGATTTGTAGTCGGGATATGAGTTCAGCGGTATGAAAGAGTACATGACTCGTCATTCTGGAAGATTTGTAGTTGGGATGTGAGTTCAGCGGTACCAGCGGGTACATAACTCAGCGATCTGGGATATTTGGAGGAAGAATGTGAGTTCAGCGGTACTGGAAGGTACATAACTCAATAATCTAGGATTTTGAGAATGTGAGTTCGGTACCGGCGGGTACATAACTCAATAATCTGGAATTTTGTGAATGTCGCTTAGACATAATATTTCTTCAAGAACTTGCCGTTGACGGGCAACATGAGCAAGTCTCCATTTTATTTTGCGAGACGGTAAGCACCGTTGGAGATTACAGCCTCAATGATAAATGGACATTCCCATTTTGGCTGAAATTTGCCGGCGATTTTGTGAGTCATAACCATCGGCCTCCGAACTGCCAGAACGAGATCGCCCACTTGGAATGTTCTGATTTTAACCTTCTTGTTGAAGGCTCCGGAGATGCGTGCTTGGTATAGCTCGATTCGTTGCTGAGCTAATAAGCGCTTTTCATCTAAGGCCTCCAACTCTTGTAGCCGGCGATGGTAGTTATCGTCCGTCGTCAATTCATAAGTGAGAGCGACGCTGAATGAGGGTATTTGAGTCTCCAATGGGAGAACTGCCTCACTTCCGTACACCAGGAAAAATGGTGTGTTCCCTGTGGCTGTTCGAACTGTAGTACGGTACGCCCATAAGCATTCACCAAGCTTCTCATTTCAGTCGCGTTTGTTGGATGATAAGAACTTTTTGAGCAACTTGATGATGGTTTTGTTGAATGCTTCTGCCAACCCATTCGCTGCCGGATTGTATGGTATTAAAGCAATATTCTGGATGCGGTACTTGTCGCAGAACAGATAGAAGGCATGGCTTGCGAACTGCGGACCATTATCATGGATGATCCTTCGGGGCAGTCCAAAGCGATAGATAACGTGATGCTTGAGGAAGCTGATCACGTTTGACGTCTTTACTTCTGCAAGCAGAACAGCTTCCGCCCATTTGGAGAAGTAATCCGTGATTGCGAGTATGAAGCGATGTCCTCGGAAAGAAGGTGGAGTGATCGGACCGATGATATCTATTTTCCATGCTTCGAATGGCCAGGATGCCACTGTCGGATGTAGAAATTCGGATGGCTGGTGGATGAAGTCCGCATGGACTTGGCAGGCTTTGCACTTTCTTGCATAGTCTATCGCGTCTGCTACCATCGTGGGCCAGTAGTAGCCCATTCGACGAAGACGGTCTTACAATTTTGGGCCAGGCTGATGGGCCCCGCAGATACCGTCATGGGCTTCGCGTACGGCTTCTTTGGCTTCTGCGTTTGACTGACATCGAAGCAATAATCCATCGTAGGATCGGCGATACAGCATTTTTCTCTCTGTATCGTAGAAGAATCTGAGAGAACGCCTTCTGATAGAGGTGGCTTCCTTTGGGTCCTCCGACAGAATGTCGTAGACTACGAAGTCAATGAATGGTTGTCTCCAGTCTGGTGCTTCATCGATCGTCTGAGCGGAATAACTCGCCACGAATTGAACATTGTTTTTGGGACAGACCAGTTTATGGCCTATCACATCCACCGATTGATGAGCATTGTTCGGAACCGCTAGAGAAACGGCAAGGCCAGCTAAGGCATCGGCTTCGATATTTTGGAGTCTGGGACGTGTTCGATGAAGAACCCTTCAAATGACGAGATGATGTTGATCGCTATTTGGTGATAGGGGATCATGTCTTCTTAGTGGACTTCGTATGAACCCCGGATCTGATTGACAATTAACTATGAATCGTCGTATGCTTCAAGATATTCTACTCCCAGCTCTCTTGCAAGTTGGAGGCCAATGACTAAAGCATTGTACTCGGCCACATTGTTAGAGCAAGGTTCCATGAGGGAGTAAGCACGATTGATCACCAGTCCGGAAGGAGAAATCAGCACTACCCTGACTCCGACGACGATGTTGCCCTTGGGTCCGGTCCTTGAAGCACCGTCGAAGAACATTCGCCATATATCATCGTGAGAGGTCGCATGCAAGTCGATGACCTCATCTGGGATTTTTTCGTATATTCTGGCTGACTCCGAGCCTGGATGGGCTGCTAAAAAGTCTGCCAGAGCTTGACCTTTAACAGCCTTTTGCGGGACGAAGATCATATGGTAGGGGGACAGTAATATTGCCCATGTAGCGAGGCGAGAGCTGAGTGTCCCTGGTTTAGTCATGAGGACCCTGAGGGGGTTGACTCGTGATATCACATGTATGGTTTGCCCCGTGACATAGTGTCGCGTCTTTTGAATGGCGAACACTAGGGCGAGGCATTCCTTCTCCACGGCGGTATATTGGTGCTCTGGCCCAATCATCATTCGGCTGAGGTAATATATGGCTTGCTCATGGCCTGTATCATTGTTTTGTGCTAGCAGAGCGCCGAGAGAATGCTCCATTGCTCGTACATAGAGCATGAATGGTTTTCCAGCAACCGGGGCCACCTGGACTGGAGTCGACAAATATTCTTTGGTGCTGTCGAAAGCACGCTAGCATTCTTCATCCCATACGAATGAGACGCCCTTCTTCATAAGGTGAGTGAATGGCTGATATCGTCCAGAGAGGTTAGAGATAAACCTCCTGATGTAGGCTAGCCTCCCTTGAAGGCCTCAGAGTTCACGAAGATTCCTCGGGGGACCCATTTCCATAATTGCCTTCGTCTTCTCAGGGTCTACATGGATACCCTGGGAGGTGATGATGAAACCCAAGAACTTCCTGTTGGATACGCCCAAGAAGGATTTCATGAGATTTATTTACAAATTGTGCGCTCGCATTAGGTCGAACACTGTCCTTAGATCATGCAAATAATCTTCCTTAGAGCGGCTTTTGACGGCGATGTCGTCAACATAGCATTCTACTATTTTGCACAAGTGGTCTCTAAAGATGATGCTCATAGCTCTCTGATAGGTGGCGCCAGCGTTCTTTAAACCGAAAGGCATGACTGTGTAGCAGAACGTGCCTATTGGTGTCCGGAATGATGTATGCTTTTCGTCGTTGGGAGACATCTTAATTTGGTTGTACCCCGAGAAGCCATCCATGAACGATATACGTTCGAAGCCGCAAGTGTTGTCAATCATGATATCTGTAATAGGGAGGGGGAACTCATCTTTGGGACATGCCTCGTTCAGATTCTGGAAGTCGATTCAGATTCGAATCTTTCCATTCTTCTTGAGGACCGGTACTATGTTGGCGACCCAGTCCGGATGTTGTTCCTCACGAATGAAGCCGCTGGCTATCAGTTTGTTGACTTCGGCTTCGATCGCATCCATGATGCCTGGGCGGAAGCGTCGTTGCTGTTGTTTGAGTGGCTTTGCATCTGGCCGAATATTGAGCTTGTGAAGAGCAACATCGGGGTTTAGCCCTGGCATGTCTTCATAGTTCCAGGCGAACACATCAATATATTCTTTGACGAGTTCCAGTAGCAATTCTCGCTCTTCGTCTGTCAGGCTTTTACTAACGAAGATTGGTTTTGGAGAAGAGTCGCTGCCTAGATCCACTTGCATGACCTCATCTTCAGTAGGAGGCTCTCTTTGTTCAAATCGCTTTTCCTATTGTGCATCCAGCTGTTGGGCCCACGGCTCTAATTCGAGGAGTTCAGGAAAGTCTTCACGTTCTTTGTAAGCATCGACGAGTGCCATATTGACAGATAGGACCTGCCTGAATACATCCCCGATGCTGATATCAGAATCAGAAGTCGATGATCCGGTTGAGTGTGAATGCCAGTCGTATTCCTCATCTGAGCTTTCAGGGGTCGTTGTGGGCGTAACATATCCCAGTCCGTATCGGGTCTTGTTGTAGTAGTCCTGTGGTTTGCCAGCCGGGACCGGCAATTTTAAAGGTAATCGTCGGCCAGTGCCATACTTCAAACCTGGCGTAGTCTCCAGATCATACCCCTATTTTTTCATGCGGTATTTGGACCGGGGGCTATATAGATAGAGCGGCAGTCTCCCGGTGTCCGATTCGAGATCGACTTCTTCTATGGTGAAGGGTTGTGGATCATTCTTCCGACCGAAGATGATTGGATGGTCCCCTCCCTCGATTATGCGGTAAGCGTCTTCCACGAGAGTAAGTTGATTCGCGGCGTAAACATTTGTCACCTGTGTATGTAGGTGAGTACCTATACCGTGTTCCATAGCATACAATGTACAAAGCTTATTAAGCTCGATGTAGTTCAAAGTTAGCCCTTTATTGATGAAGTAAGGTATCTTTTCTAACGGGATTACATCGTCTGCGGATGGAACATCAGCGTGAGCAGCCACATATGTAACACCCAATTTCCAAAATGAAGGTAATTTTAAAATTTTATATTTTAATTTATTTAATTATGATATTTAAATAATAATATGATTTTTGGTAATTTTTAATCATTTTTAAACTATTTAAATCATGACTTATGATTTTGGTGTTTGGCTAGTGTAACCTTAGAGACTGTTGACCTAGAGCCTTACCATGTTATTGGATACATATTTGTCATTTTAGCCTTGAGGGTATTTTTGTCATTTTTTGGATTATTTGAATTTAATATATTTTATTAGGAATTTTTAAAATGATTTATTGAATGGTGTGTTTTAAATACTAGTTAATTAATTTCTATGTGGTTTTGGTTAGCCTAACCTAGATTGGACCTAACCTAGATTAGTCATAGCTAGCCTAGTTAGCCACATTGAGTTTAGTTGGTATTGGTTAAATGGTTTGAGTCATGTTTAGCTTAGTGAGTGGGTTGCAACTTAACTAGGAAAGAGCCCTAGATTCTAGGCCACCCATTAGCCTTGATTCATTGCTAGCCCTTAGATGAAACCTAAAAATCCTAACCCTAGCTAAAGTGGCCAGCCAAGACCCCCCTTGCCTATATAATATCTTTTTAGAGATTTGTGCCCCATTCCATTATTCTATCATTTTCCTAAGAACAAGGTTAGCCTCCATTGAAACTTCTTCATATTTTATTCAATATTAATCCTTTTTCATCTAAACTTCTTCCATGGTGTTCTAATTTGAGGTTCCTTACTGTTCATGGGGAGAAATCTCAGGTTTGGACAAATTTGGAGAGTTTTGGCTAACAAGGAGAAACCTCCCTTTGGAGCTTTTTATTGAAATTTCAACATATAGGTAAATCCCTATTCCCTCCACAAAATTTTGTTTTCTTTGCATGGATAGGAAGCCCTAGGTGTCCCCTAGCCGTAGGAATTGGTTTTGTGTCGATTCGTGTCCCTTTGGTGTCCGTATCGGACACGTAACATGATATGTGTGCATGTGTTTGATGAAATGTCACAAAGGTTTTTATTTTTGAATTTTGAAATTCTAATTACATAGATCTGTAGATCTTCATGTTTGTATTAACTTTTGCAAAGGGTGTTTGGTGTTTCGTGTCGGTTTGTGTCATATTTTTGGCCTTGGACACGCCGCACGAGCCACACGCCTGTGTCCTGCCTATCTGGGGCTAGAACATGAGACACAGGACACGTCGAGACCTAAAATTTTATGGGGAGCAAGGGACAGTGACTGTCACCATGCTCCCAAAATTTGGGAGCATCTCGTGGAGTACACATGGTGCAATTGCGCCCGTACTGGCCGCACACTGTCGCGTGCAGGCGACTGAACACGTGCACAGACATGCACAAACGTGCGTTCGTGTCCTCTGTAGACACGTCGTATACACGTGTCAGGCTACCCCACGTGTAGCCCTACCCTAGGCGACCACGTGGGTGTGTGCACATGATACGAAGTGTCGTGTGTCGTGTCCTACACTCGTGTGCATGCGTGCACGACGCTGTACAACACTGGGTGCACCCTACGTGTTTGTATCGATGTGGACACGTCCGTGTCTTGGTTGTGGGACACGAACTGACTCACAGGACACGTACACATGTGTGGCACCTATTACCAACCTGTTATTTGTAATTTAGATGGATAATTGAGTTCGAATTCCTGAAATTCTCATATGTACTGATACTTCACTGATACCATTTGGCTGAAATACTTTTTCCTGAAATTGATTTACATTTTTCCTATTTTTATGATGATTGAATGATAAATTGGACTCACCTACATAATTGATGAATGATGGATAGGCTAACTTTGATTTGTGTTGAGCATTGGGTTGTTGGATTCGGTTTTGAGTTGATTCACTGATTCATTCTTGTTAACTGTCATTTATGGTTTGGGGTTTTTGCTCAATTGATTTCCTGATGTTTATTCTTCTTTTTTAAACTGTATAGATGCTGTCAAATAATAGTTTAGACTCACCCATATGTGTTAGGGTTGGGTACATGCTAAACTCGATTGGTGTAGATGCATGTGGGGTTGAAGTGTGAGATTGGTTATTCTTGGCACTGTCTTTGGTTTCAGGAAAATCTGAAACCTGAGATTGAACTCCTAATTTGACTCACACCCCTCCACACATATCTAACACACACACCCAAATCCATTTTCCCTATCACTGATTTCCAGGTTTCCCTCACACAGTCACAAACTGAGACTGTCAGTTGGTTTTGCAGAACCTGAGAACAGTCCCTAGCTTAAGGAAATTTCTAATTGTCTGTTTAGATCAGTCTATATGGATGTGGTTCAGTCAGTCAATGGTCTGTCCTGCATGTAGAGTATCAATTCCCTTCAACTTAGTGATCAGTTGGTTTTAGTTAGCTCAGTCCAGTTATATAATGAGATACATAGGGTGTTAGGACCATGACTTGGTTGAATGTTCAGATCCCATACCTGTTACCAATCAGTTTCCATGTTGATGTTGTCCTGTATCACCCAGGTTCAGTCCCTTGAAGGCCAGAGTTCAGTCCCTTGCATGTTGGTCCTACTTAGGATGTATTGTTCAGATATTGCATTAATCCACAAGATATTGTTCTCTCCTCTATGCATATGTCCTATCCTTCCTAACTTAAGCCAGAACTTGCCTTAGTATCTGTCCTCTACATGAGGTATTAGACCAACCTTTTCACTTCACATGTACACTGTTCCTCACCTAACTACCTACTGTCATTCAGTCCCCATATTCCTAAATGCTGAATCTGAATTTATGCTCACTGTTTTTCCAATGCATTCCTAATGTTTCACACACTGTTTTCTATGATACACACTCATCAACACCCTCACATGTCACACACTCTACTGTCCTCTCTTACATCATATCACTCTACACACACACATGTATCCACACTCTCATGACACTTGCTCACACTCTTAACCCACACACACAGGAAACACATGTACACAACACATTACCTTTTCCTATCCTTCTATGTATGTGTGTATATATATATATATATATATTTTTTTTCGTGTATATATATATATATATATATATATATATATATATATGGGTGATACATATATTATCATGTATCCTATATATTATAATGTGTGTATTATATTATTTTAGAGGGCTTACAGGCTCAATAATATTATTCTATCTACTGGGATTTGTAGAGGGTCATCTAGGCTGTACATAGGAACTTACGGAATAAAAAACGATATAGTGTATAGGAAGAAATTGAGTCGGAAAGGGGAGTACCTTACTGCTGTGTCAGAACAGAGTTGCTTTGTCGGGCGCGGGTTCCGGTGACTCCCCGGCTTCGCAGGCGGTCGAGAAGGTCGGTCCAGGGATAGTGAAGTTAGGAGAACACGCGTAGGGCTTCCCAGTCGATAGAAATATATTTGTATACCCAGAATCGAAACCGAATTTTGATATATATATATATATATATATATATATATATATATATATATATATATATATATATATATATATATATCGGTTGTTTAAATCCTAATTTCATATCGATTTGAATTCGAATTTAAATGGGTTTGATCCAGATCGGGGGAGAATCTGATAGGGATTAGATTAGAATTTATTTGATTAGATTTGGTGTTAAAATCGGGAAGTTCAGATTTTTGAGAGGAGGTTTCCTTCTTCGCGCGCAGGGCTGGCTCGGGTTCGACCTGGGAAAGGAAATGAATAGTAAGTTCATTTAAATACTTTTTTTAAAAGCTTTTATATATAACTTATCTCTAAATATGTATACACTCATATATTCTAAAATCATAAAAAAATTTAAAAAATATTTTAATTAGCAATAATCTTATTATTCACATATAGAAGGATCTTATATATACACATACATGGGTATAAATCTGTATATATCCATATACAAATATATAATATATATACAATATATAATATATATACATATATATATCCTAAAATATATATATCCTAAAATAAAAATCTAAAACTAATATAAATAAACTATTATAATACAAATCATTTTAAAATAAAATAGCAAAAATTCAATTTAAGCCAAAATATTTATAAAAAAATCCACAAAAATTTAGGGGTTTTACAGTGGCCATCTTTCTGGTACAGTCGATAGTGGCATTGTACGGACCGAGCCAATTTATTCCCAGAATGATATCATATTCCTTAATGTCAAGGACTATAGCATCAAGATCGACCTTTTGACCACCAATACAGATGATTCCATCTCTGCAGGCTAAGTTTACAAGTAGTGACGTGCCCGGTGATATATTTACGCTAAGATTAAGACCTAACGGTGTCATGGGAAATTTGTGTTCGACGACAAAATCTATCGATATAAAGCTATGTGTGGCCCCTAAATTAAATAGTACCCGAGCAGGTTTACTATTGAAAAGCAGTATACCTGTCACGATTGTGTCAGATGCGAACGCGTCATCCTGGGTCGTGGCGTAGACGCGACCCTGGGCATTTGGGTGACGGTCTTGGCAATTTTATGGCGCGATCTGTGGACCCCGAGGTACTTGGCTTCGGTTCTAATGGTACTGCTATTATTGCAACCGTTGGGTTCGGCCTTCTGGTCAGACAATTTGAGCGCTAATGTCTCGTCTTACTGCAGTGCCAGCACCCACCTTCAGAGACATGGCAATCGGCGGCATGGTGCCCAAAGTTGTTATATTTGTTACAGCACATGCCAGGGTTCCGCCCTCGGTATCCGCCCTGGTGGTCGTTGTTTGGACTCTTATGCACGTTATTGCCTCCTACATTACTATGGTGCTTATGATTATTATGGTTGACAGCACTGATAGTGGCAGGAGGATACTGAGGCTCCAGGCGGAGGGCTTGGTTGGATGACTCGCTTATTATTTAGTATTCAGGCACAGTCACGTAGGCCGAAATTGAAGGCCTCAGGCCCACTTCGAATCTCCGTGCTCGACCCACCGCCGTTGGCAGGTAGACACCCACAAATTGAGCCAAGTTGTTGAATTCTGCAGCATACATATGTACCATCATAATTCCATGTTTCAGTTGAATGAATTCGTTCTCCTTCGCCCGGCGGATCACCGCAGGTTCGACTTTGAATTCCTTGTGGAACGTAGTCCAGGAGATCGACACGGTGGAGTCATCGCAACGAATAGCTTATTTTTGTACCGCCCACCAGTTGTGCACATTCAACCAGAGTTGAAGTTGAGCGCAAGTGACTTTCTTTGCCTCATCGATGCCGAGGAGCTCGAAGTTGCCTTCGATCTTATCTAACCAGTCGATCGTAAGGGAAGGGTCTTTGGTGCCGGAGAAGGAAGTATGAAATGCCTTCTTGAAGTTGGTATAGTCGAAGGTGTTATTCTCTGGCGACGCAAGCTGAGACGAAGGCTCCCTGGGTGCGACTTCAATGGGTCGGTTCATGGGTTCGACAGTACGGGTTGCAGAGTTCCCGTTGGTCATGACCGTTTTCACCAATTGTCGTTTCATATAAAATTGCCTTTACTGTATCTTGATTTGTGCTTCGAACCGGGCTTTAAATTGGGCTGTCGCCTTTCGAACTGCAGGTTGCGATCGCACAAGCCATGGTCATAAGGTAATCCAAAACACAATATCTAAGAGAATAAGTGCAGATAAATTGAACAAAACATTGAGACAGAGAAACTTTGAATTTTATTGATAATAGACATCATTTGCAGACTCTATTACAGTTGTACTTCGTGGGCTTTACAACATGACTCGAATAAAAAAGGAGTGTCGATGAGATAGTCGTTTTATACATACATCCTTTATTTACAACAAAAGTATTCCAACCACCAAGATTTGAGGGATGCCGAGACATGTTTCTTGGACTTGCAGAGAGTCTTCAAAAGTTAAGCAGCTAGGGTCTTCGATGCACAGTCGAAGCTTCAAAAGCACGAACGTCGCCTTGCTTAGTTGGCGTGTCCCTCCTGATTCATACACCTTTAGAGAGCGAGGGTCAGTAAGATCACATGTACTAGTGAGTGGCTAATTAAAACCCATGCTCTCATTTGTTCAAGCAGTTTTATAAAACATGTTAGCTATGTGGTGATCATTCTAGCCATCCTACTCGATTTGCATATTAACTTGTTAAGAGGCAAGCATTCGATAGGAACATAGCAATTTTAGGATAAATCTTACCCACGACCGAGCATGTCGTTACGGCGTAATGTACCATGTCCTTCTCTGTTAAATTTATATCGAGGCTTATAATTTATGTGCAAGTGTGGGTCACTGGCAATTCAAGCCATCCTGGACGTATAGCCTGGTCGAGACGACGTGCCCTTTCAGTGCGGGTTGCTAGCCCTGCTGAACGTCCCGAATGACCCGTGCTAGCATCCAGCACAGCTATCTTGCATTTCTCCCAGGCCAAAACGGTCCCGTGGCCCCGGGTTGCCATTCAAGGAAGTAAAATCTTGTGCACAAGTTGTCCATGACCATGTTAGCCAATTTTTAACGTGTGTTACCTTATCGTTGCAACATTCATTATAGCAGTTTTATGTTGAAACTATTTTTTTGTAGATCATGAAATAATTCTCTCTTTTCTAGAACCTTCTCTTTTCTCTTTTTTGTGTGAAACTTACGTTTTCAGAGTAAATTACTCTAATTCATGCAGTTATTTCAAGTTGCCTTTAGCAAGTATTTCGTGAAGAATCATGCCTCAGTTCATTGATTCTACACTATGGCGGTAAGCATTGCCTTTGTGTTTCATGATTGATTTTGAAACAAAGGGTCGAGGCGAAGGAGGTCAACCACTTACCTTAGTCTTTGCTTCAGGCGAGAGACTGGTTGGCTGCGCTTAGACGTCGCCTATGCGATCACCGACAATCGTATAAACAACTAATTAGAACACTGTGTTATTCAAAGAATTCAATACGAATGCGAAGTTCGAAAACGTAAGCCATGAAACCATCGAAAACATTCATGAAAACGTATTCACAAAAACCAAAGCCAAAGCCAAATCAAGTGAGGCATGAAAAGCAGAGCAACGGGAGATCTCTTCCGACTCAGCCGCAGAGCGAATCCTCGAGGCACAACCCGCTGAATATGGGACTTGATTCCGAAGAAGCTTTTCCATAATAAGGAAATAATATTAATTCAATTATTCCCAGTCGACTGATTCACTCGATCCCGACCTATCGGTCGTGACTGAATCAGTAGCGACAGTGTTCCTTTCTTGCGTACCCCATAGACGAAAATGGGGCACGATGTTGGAACGGGGCACTACACTTCTTCTTCAAGAATAATACATAGGCTCCCCATTGCGAGACGCTAGGCCATATGAATCCTTTGTCGAATAGCTCTTACAATTGTACTTTGAGTTCCTTCAATTATGTAGGGGCCATTTTGTACGGAGCTTTGGAAATTGGGCGGATATTTGAAAATGTGTTGATGGTGAACTCAATATCTCTATTGGGTGGCATGCCAGGTAGCTCTTCTGATAACACGTTAGGAATTGTGCCACAACGTTACTCTAATTTATATTTGTACCATCCTGCCGCATGTCGCACATGGAAGCTAAGTAGCCTTCACAGCCGAAATACAGCATCTTCTTAGCAAATATTACAAAGATCACCATGCAGGCCGTCGATGCTTCACTACATGAGTAGTAGAATTCGGTCCCTACTGGCAGGCAGAAGGTGACCGTCTTTCCAGCACAGTCAATGGTGTCTTTGCAAGCGCTGAGCCAATCTATCCCAAGTATGATGTCATAGTCCTTGATATCTAGAACTATCGCATCTAAATATATTTTTTCTACCTCCAATTTAGATGATTCTGTCTCTGCAGCCTGTGTGTGTAAGTAGTTGCCTGCCCAATGGTATGCTAACACTAAGGTTAAGGCCTAGAGGGGTCACAGGAAATTTGTGCTCAGCGATAAATTCTGTCGATATAAAGTTATGTGTAGCACCTGAATCAAATAGTACACTAACAGATTTGTTATTGGAGAGCAGTATACCTATCACGACTGTGTCAGATGCGAACACTTTATCCTGAATTATAGCATAGACTCGTCCGTGGGCATTGGGACGATGGTTTTGGCCATTTGCTTGTGCGCTTGGAGGAGCTCGAGATGCCTGGCCTTGGTTCTGCTGGTGTTGCAGTTACGGAGGGCGTTGGTTCAACCCACCTTCCAGACAATCGTGTGTGAAGTAGCCTACCCGACCGCACTTGTGGCATGCTCCCTTTTTCATTCGACATTCGATAACCAGATGCGCCCCATGTGGCAATAATCATAGTATACTCGATTCTTTCCCTGGTTGCCTCCTCCGTTACCATAGTTTGGATGCTTATATTTGTTGTTGCCTCTTGCATTGCTATGACGTTTATGATTACTCTAGTGTACAGTGCAAAAAGTGGCAGGAGGATACTTAGGCTCCAGGCAGAGGGCATGGTTTAGTAACTCGCCCATTATTTAATTTTCGGGCACAATCACAAGGGCAAAAATGGAAGGCCTCAGGCCTACTTTGAATCTCTATGCTCGACTCGTTGCTGTTGGCAGATAGACACCAGCAAATTGGGCCTAGCTTATTGAATTTTGTAGCATACTGACGTACCGTCATGTTTTTATGCTTCAGTTGTATGCACTCAATCTCCTTCGCCTAACTGATCATTGCTGGTAGGAACTCAACTTCGAATGCCTTCTGGAAGGTAGCCCAAGAGATCGATGCGATTAAATCATCATGACAGATTGCTTGCTTCTGTATGGCCCACCATACGTACACGTTCAACCGAAGTTGAAGTTGAGCGCAAGCGACTCGCTTTATTTCTTCGATGTCGAGGAGCTCGAAGTTGTATTCTATATCTTCTAACCAATCGATCGTAAGAGAAGGGTCTTCAGTGCCAGAGAAGGAAGTATGAAACGCCTTCTTGAAATTGGTGATGTCGAAGGTGTTATTCACTTGCGGTGCAGGCTGAGGTGTAGGGTCCCTTGGTGCGACTTTGGTCGGTCGGGCCACAGGTTCGACGGTATGGGTCATTGCAGAATTTACGTTGGCTACCATCATTGGCACTTTTTGCCGTAGTGTGTCAAGCTGCTGTTGCTGCATCTTGAATATGATTCGAACCTAGCTTTGAATTGGGCCTGTCTTCTCTCGGATTGCAGGTGCAGATTTTTTCTTTTACGTTGATGTGAGATAGCCTGCCTCTGCACCATTTCCAGTATATGCAACATCCTCCCCAAAGGGTTGTAGGAAGGTCTGGCCTCAGAACTACTCGAGCCACCGCTAGAAGCGCTCATGTCGTTCACTGCTGCAGGTTCTACAACTTCTGGAACAAGAAGACAACTCTTATTAGTTTTCAAAAATATTATAGACTTCCTGTATGGAACAACTTATCTCATCGACACGAGATCAAAGGTTCCAAACTCGAGATGGGAGGCCAAGGACGTAAAGCCGTGCTCTGACACCATTATGTCACGCCTCGATTCTACATAATCAATAGTCATCCCCTAGACGTGATGTCGTACGAACCTAAGTTGCGTCCACATAAGGCAAGTCATAAGATTATTCGAAACACAACAACATAGAGAGCACGCAGAGAAATTGAACAACACATATGATATAGAAGAAACTTCACTTTATTGATAAGGGACATCATTTACATGACTTGATTACATCTTGATTCCACGAGAGCTTACAACTTGACTCAAAACGAACGATGATGAGATAATTGAGGCTCTTGTGATTCGTGTAAATACTGTACGCTACGCCATAAAGATTGTGTAATTTCCCGCTCTGTGCGAGGCATTTGGGTGGCTTGTTGGATAAGATCAGAATGTTGGACCGTGACTTGTGTTGGAAATCAAAAGACTTAATACTGATGCAAATCCTTAGCTGACCAGAAGGAATGAGTATTAGAACGTGGATCGCTAGTGAGACGATATCTCGTAGGAATAGATGTGACCAGATCAGGAAGAACCTTTATGCAAATGAGTGGAAATGTCCCTTCTCCCTACTCCTTTATGCTTAATAAAATGGAATATTGTGTTACTATAGAATGTCCCTAAACGTCCCATGTTTATTGTTAAATAACAGAGATGCTTATGTTGGCTAATGTTGAGATGACTAAGATATGAACATTGAACTGCTGAATGAATAACACTTGAACTGCTAATGTGAATTAATTCCTGAGAATGAATTGATAACATTACCCATGTTTAAACGTTACTCATGTTAAATTCTGCTGAACTAAATAAAACATTAGGATCATGTACATTCTGTATAACTATTGCAAAGATATGAGATGTTGCCTGCTTTCTTATAAATACTGAAAAGAATGATAGTTGTCCCAAAGAAATGCATAAAATACTACGTGTCCCTATGGAATGAATAAAATGTTATTTGTTCCTCGTTGAAAGGAATGCTATGAGAAATGTTGTCATGAATCGATACAATGAGAAGTGATGAGGCTTGGGATCGCCGAGATCACCAAATGGTATGATGGTAATGATTGAAATGATGAGTTGTTGAACATGACGTGGATGAGATGAAATGATGCACCGTTGTCATACTTACTTTTAATTTTTTTTCCCATACGTTTATGTTCACGATTGAGTCGGACACGAATTCGTATGGTCATGGACAACTTGTATACAAGGTATTGTTTCCTCGAACGGTACCCAGGATGCTGAGATTGATTCGACCGAGGAGGAAATATAGCGTGCTTTGGTGGCATGATTGGTATCGGGACATTTATTTTGGGCTCACAAACCGAGTGAATGGCGTGTCATATACCCTTGAAGTCTTATATGGCAATTTCTAAATGGTACACTAATACCAGTGATCATGTAGTTAGGATGCATGCTAGTGAATGTTTTGCACAGGCAGAGTAAGTATATCACATGACCTGTATTTGATGTATGTATGAGGAGGCGACTATCGGTAAGAAAATCACTTAAATGTGATATTTGCAGTATATATGTTAGTTCGATTTGACTGCTTAACATGCTAAATAAAATGATGTTACGATGTTGCCTTTTTATGGGAATTCCTATAAAATTCTTAGCTTGATAACACCAATGTTGCTTCAATAATGCCTTACTATAAACACTACCTAATCACGACATACTTGCTAAGTTATTGCTAAGGAAGTGAACTTGTGAAAATACATGTTGCCCCTGATTTACTATTGCTTCTACATGAACAATTCTACTACATGTTTACATGTCTTTTCAATAAATACTGCTCATGAGATGTAAACTGCTCCTAGGCCCCAAATAGAATGACCGCTCAAATAATGCTTGCTTAGATGATTACTTAGTTTTGGTTATGCGAGTGGACTGGTTCCACTCACCAGTAAATATATGATGTACTGACCCATGTTGTTGACACTCTTTTTAGGTGCTTGCATTTGAGAAGTCCAGTACACAAAGATTGGCTTGATCAGTCCCGCAGCATCGAAGACTTGTTGGGCACGCAAAAGTTCTCCTTGTACAAGAGTTGTCTTCTGTTTATAAAAGGCATAATGTATGAAACATTGTAATCAGTTGTACCAGTGAGTTGTAAGCCAAGTCAGCATATCCCATTGTAAAGTCTATGTATCAAGTACCAAATATAAGCCTAAATGGCAATATGTTTCAGTAGCTATCAAGTGTACAATGAGGCCTGTTGTAAACTTTGTAGTCTATTACAAATCTTGTAATTTATTTCAATTATCAATAAAGACAGCTTATTTCTTCATGTCTCTATGCAACTTCAAGTTATCTGCTCATTTTGCTGCTTAAAATCAATAATGTGTTCTATTCAATGAGAAGAAATGTCCTCATTATCTTTAATTTGTCTACTTCTGCTGGTGTGATGTGTCTTTATTTGATGATTATCAATTACTTACCATCTTTTCCTTGTACAAATACAACACCAGGCTTGTACGACATCACGCCCAAGCGAGGACGATTGGTTCCGAGAGATAAATACGAGGATAAATAACTATATCGAATTGGGACGTGACAAATTGGTATCAGAGTACGGCTTTACGTACGTCCTTGGACCCTTATTCAATTCTCTTCAAATAAAAGTTGCATCCGCGATTAACAAAAGTTGCTTCCGCGAAACTCAACATTGCTTTCGCGATTAAATCAAAGATTGCTTCCGCGATTAGCCTATTGTGGTTTTCGTAAATATTTCATGTTGATTCGTATTTGTAAAGTTCGTTGACCCTCTTAGCGGCTCATTTGATATTGCATACAATAAGTCTAAATACAATGTGATACCCATGAATGAATAATTGTTATTGGTTTGGACACTAATGACCCAACAATGACTCGATGCCATAGTATGTTATTTTGTGAATGATGTTCGGAAGGTGAGAATAGAGAGAAGTTGCCATGTGTGTTGCAACATGTTTGAGCATTGCATGTTCTGTTGGAAAAGAATTATAAGTGGGAAAATTGATGGATGCGTTCAACAGAATTAATGAGTTGACTCTTGTGTGGTAGCCTTATGACTTTGAGACCCTGAGAATTTTGGCTTTGTGTTGTGATCAGTTTGGATCAAGATTGTCCGGAATAGACTTGAGTTTCGTATTGTTTAAAGAATAGCTTCATTTCTAAGTGGTATAATGCCTCTACCACTTCAGAACGAGATGTATCGTGACCCTTTCCAGCGGATAGCAATGAGTCTATCTGTGAGTATTGGGTAGTGCTGAGACTTAGCTGGGAGTCATACCTTGTTCCTAGTTGACTCGAGTGTCCCTTGACAGTGATGTTATGCTGGATAGCGAGATTGTCAAAAATTGTAACTGATGGCTTGGTTAAAAATTGCTCAGTCGGGTGATGGCTCAGAATAGTCAGATAATTATTTTGCTATGGATAATGAATTTGGCTAGGAAATGTTGTGGCTTAGAACATTAAACGATAGTTACGATTAGTTGGATGAAATCATGTGTGGCTAACTACAGTTGGTTGCTAATCTGAATGTTTTAAAATTATCGCAGGTGACTCAGTTGAATGTTGAAAATCTATGTTATGATCCTAAGGCGTGATAGATGTTAACCCATCTTGACCACCAAAGGATAGAATCGGTAAGTACGAGTTATGCTTAATGAAATGGATAGTCGTTGCATATGTGTATGATGCGGAAGGATTTGAAATGTACCAGAAAGATAAGAAGTAGTGACTATACTTGTGTTGCATAGAGAATGGCTAATGTATACATGAATTGTCGAAATGAGAATTGAATGAATTAATCCACCTTAAGGTATGATATTTTGATGGCTGGGAAACGAATGGGATTGAGAACCACGAAATGTGTCGGATAATAACGGTATATGGTTTGACTGTCGATTGGAATATAAATTACTGGCTTATAACTTAGTGGTATGACTTTGTCATACAGACCGAATAGTATGATTCCATAGTTCTGTTGAGACTATCGGAATCGATGACCCTTGAATAGTTATTACAAAGGAATTAGAATAGAAATCGGATCGTTAGGAAATTTATTTGATGGATTAGATTGCTTGGAATTATATGCCGGGTCAGGATTTAGACCGTAATGTTGCTAGATCGATCTTAGTCGATCATTGCGTAAGTCTAGAATAAGCTTCTGTGGGAATTAGTTCCTTGAGGATGACCTTGGATAGATAGACTTTACCCTAGCATCCGTGGGCTACATAACCAATTGTCGGCATAGTCGACAATGGCGATTAGTTATCCAAATTGAGTTGATATCCATAGGTTTGGGTAGAGTTGCTTGGAACTGTTGGTTTCTTGTTGTCTAAAAATAAGAACTAAGTATGTTCCCTAGTAGCTGTCCACTCTATAGGAGTCACCTGAATAATTAGGTTTAGTTGTCTGTATAGCTAGTCTTAGAGACTTGATCGAATAATAGGGTGACTGTTGGCGACCCATAGAATGATCTTTTAGTATTGAACGAGAGAGGTGCTAATGAGTATGACCTAAGGAAGTATATGTTGCAAGTATATGCTGCAAAGAGAGCCTCATAGATGTTTGACCATTAAGAAGTAATATATCGTCCTATAGCAAAAACTACAATCGTAGGATGAGACTTATGTTATATGTACCGAGAAGTCAATTATTCCTTGAGATAGAATTGACTGCTCATGATAGGAATGACAGACCAGTACCTAAAGTCGGTTAGCTAAAGTAACCTTGAATGTTGTGTATCAAGTTGGAAAGATGGATCGTTGCTCAAGAAGTTTGGCTACTGATTTCATAGTCGACAAGAAAAGTTGAAATAAGATATTACGGAATGGATATTATGTTGGATAGAATGCTACACGGTGTGACCCTCAAAATTGTACCTTTAGAAATGGTGAATTGCCTCGGTGGAAAATATTGTTGGGTTCAAGAAGGAATAGAATTGCATATTAATATTGTGAACCTTTAGTATGGTTGGTTTCAAGTTAGACACTTGGCCTAAATATTAGCAATATTGTGCTTGGATAAGTAAATTATCCGGGTTGTCCCTGATGTTAAGTGTTATGGCTTATGGATAGAGATTGTGGCAAAGCGAACAAAATAATAAGTTAATTGAAAGGATACTAAGTCAGATTTTGGAAAGAGAGTTACGTTGTGGCTTATCGAATTACACTAACACTGAAGTTGGTTGAAGTACGTATATTTTGGAGATGCCTAAAGTATGTGTATAGATCCAACCAAAGTGATAGGTTACGACCCAGATAACACTGGAGAGAGAGCCTATCAAACCTCACTAGCATGGAGTTTGGCTGAAATGCATATATTTCGGGGACGCCTAAAATGTGTGTATGAATCAATACGAAGTGGTAGGCTGCGACAAAGATAGAGATGCATGGAACAATATTGGTGAATCAATAAGAAGTACAAATATTTTAGAAAAGATAAAGATGGATTGAATCATTAAAGGATTAAGGGATATAATTGGATAACAATCTCGAGATGGCCGAATGTACTGAAGTAGATATTGAATTGAAGCTGAATGAGTAACTTGTTGTGACTAATTGAATTAGTAGAATGAATCATTCTCTTAAGTTTCGAGGAAGAAATTTTTCTGAGTGATATATTATGTAATGCCTCGCTCCGCACGAGGCCTTTGGTGGCGTATTGGATGCGATCGAAATGTTGGACCGTGACTTGTGTTGGAAATCGAAAGACTTGAGACTAATGCAATCCCTTAGTTGACCGAAAGGAAAGAATATTAGAACGTGGCTCACTGGTGGTGCTATGTGTCACGACCTGCTACCCAAATTGTTGGGCCAGGCCGAGTCATGTCCAGCCTACGCTTGAGATAAAGTGTAGTAAGCTGTTCTAAAGACAACAAAATAAGACTAAATGTGCTAACAGTTCTATAAATGAAGAAGAGTCATAAATGCTCCAAACACAAAAGTCGCCTCATATAGTAATAAGTCCAAGTACAAGTCTGAAATATAAAACTGGATACATATCCAGTTACAAAATACATCGTCTAATACTTGACTACTTTCAAAAGTCTAAAGCAAAAAGACAACTAGACGAGGTTCCCTGCAGGTATATCCTCGTAAGGCAAAGCCTGGTTCTCGATAGTAACTCCATAATATGAATCACAGAGCAACTCCTCCTCAGTAAGTATACCTACAACGTTATCCTGTCAGGACGGGAGCAAGTACTGAATCTAACAAACATATAATACTGATCATGTGATGAAAAGAAATGACATATCATGTTTATCCGGTTTTAGTTACATTTTATCATGGCAATAATTTATTGTTTTTAAAGTTTAAAACTGTAGTAGGTGAGTGATCAGTCAATTGGTAATCAGGATGTACAGCGGTATATATCAATTTTCTGAAGTGTACATACGTACACTTAATGGCATTGGTGTACATCCATACAAAAATGCGGGACCAGACATACGACACAGATACATATAGAATGTAACGGTGCTCGGTAAATACATACGGAGAAGGGGGTTATGATCACGTACACTACTAGCAGTTTTCCCTTAACCCGTTATTTAAACATGTGAGAGATATAAAAACTATCCTAAACATGGCAGAGACTGAAAGTAATACAACATGCAAAGTTTTAACTTGCTACCCCAAGGATCAGCATTTAACATGGTTGGTAAATTACAGTTTATTGTTATAGCAGTATGTAAAGTTCGTAGAATGTACTTGCCTCTAGCAAAGCAAAGCAGCGATAAGAATGCTATAGATGCCTGGTAACTCGTCACTGTAGAAATAAATACATAACTTAGTTTTTACACTAAGTTAAACACTAAGATACTAAGTGGTGCAACACGACTTGTGACTGGATACCTAGCCAAAATAATGACTTTAGCATAGGAGACCAATGTGGGGTGACTCAATACTATAACTAACTTTTTAGGGCCTTTACACTAGTGCGGGGTGGGGTTTAATACGACTAAAACTCAATTTACACAAAACATTAAAAAGTCGTAACTATTCAATAAATAAATCAATTGTACATTATGTTCCAACCATTTTTGAGATAGACAAAAAGCTCAATTTTACATAAAATAAAGTACCAAGATGATCCTTGTTAATTATAGAAATTTATTATAATTTTTCTGGAATTTATTAACCAGTACATGTATTTTATAGAAATCAGTTTTCTTAAGTACACAGAAAATGAGTTCTGGTTTCATATGCCAAAACAGTGGCAAAACTGTAAATTAAATACTGTAAAAATTATGATAAATTAGCTAAATTAACATAGTATCTAAATACTATTTTTCCAGAATTTTAACAGCAATAAAATATTTTTAGAAATTCAAAAACATCATGGTACACAATCTGAAATTAAATAATTAATTATCTGTGTATTTTTGTCCATGTACATAATTTGAACCAGAGTTCAAATACAGGACCCAAGGCCATAAATCAAGTCCAATATGATTTGTACAGGTCCTTAATGTGTGTAAACATAATTGAGCCCAAAAACTCATGCTAGGCTTGGACACCAAATGGTTGCAGTAATTAAAATATACAAAAATACAAAGAGGTAAAAGTACAAAAATAAATATTAATATTTTAACAAGGTAAAATTATACATAGTAGTCAAATAAATATGACAAGTGTATTTACATATATTAAAGTATAACATATGTACAATATTACGTAAATTATATGGGCTAACCAGTTATGTATGTATACATATACATATATTTTTTTTTATACATATATAACATATATATAAGGAAGTATAACATATGTATAAATATATATGATAATAGTAAATATAATATATATATATATCATAGTATACATATATATACACAAAATACATATACACATATGCATATATATATATAAATACATATATATATATACAATCATACATTAAAATGCTAAATATAGAATATATATTTATATATATAAATATTGTACATATACGTATATAATAGTATATATATATATATATATATATATATATATATATATATATATATATATATATATATATATATAATAAAATATATATACAGAAATACATATGTACATATATGTATAAATATATATATATATATATATATATATATATATATATATATATATATATATATATATATATATAAAACAAAAAGAAAAAGAAAAAGAAAAAGGAAAACAAACAACAGCGGGGAGGGGGGGGGAGTTCGAACTCGACCCAGGGGGTCCGGTTCTCGGGCTCAGTCGGGCTGGCCAGGTGGTCAGCCCGCACTTTGTGTTAGGGTCAGGGTTTAGTTTAGTTATATTTAGGTTTTAGGTTGGTATATTGTAACCCGATAAAACAATCCCGTGTCATGACAGTTAAGGACACAAGAGTCTACGTGTCTTAGGCTAGCACGACACGCACGATTCTAGTCTCGCGTGTCCGAGCACTAGGCTAGGATCCTCGTGTCCGGGCGAACCATATACGTGTGTACGAGACACGTACGACACGATTTTCACACTGCTACTTACGTGTCCGACGAGCTGGGGGGGTTCGAGGGTGCTGGACGGCGGAGGAGTTGACGTGTACGTGGCGCTCGGGCGGCGCTGCGTCCATCTCGGCGTGGCGCATCGTTTTGTGGTGGTGGATGGGGGTGATTGTCGTCGGGGAGTTGGCGTTGGGTGGATGGCCGGAGTTAGGGTATAGGCGAACGAAAATGGGGAGAAAGAGGGTCTGTGGGGGGTCGGCGGCGAGCTAGGGTTTGGGCTTAGGGTCTGGGGTTTCGTTTTATAGGAAGAGGAGGTCGGTTGGGGCGTCAGGCTGGCCGAAAATGGCGGGGGCAGCTGACCGGCGGTCGTCGGGGGTAGGTGAGTACGTGGGGGGGGTGACGGTCAATTTTTCAGTAAGGCCCCTAAGAATTATGAATTTGCATAAAGACCCTATCCAAGACTGAATGCAAAATAAAATTTGCATCCCGTACTTAAAATAAATAAATAATTACAAACTGACTTCTAAACAATTTAAAATATTACAAACAGCTATTAAGACATTTTAATAAATTGCAGAGCTACCTTAAAACATTTTAATAAATTGCAAAATGGTATTTTAGCTATTAAAACTCATTTAAAAATTCTAGAAAAATGTCTAAAAATCATAATAAATTATTTTAATGCTAAACAGGTCATTAGCAACTAACTAATTCTAATTTAATTAATTTTGAAAAACAGGGGCTGACAAGTCTTTCCTCCTTGAAAAATTTTGTCCTCGAAATTCACAAGGATTAAAGATCCTACAATATTCTAACATAGCAAGCAATGCAACAAATGACTAAGGCTACGATCGAAACTAACCTCTAAGGTATCAAGCGGGAACGGGTGGTTCCCTCGCAGCGGTTGGATCGAACAAGTAAGGGTATCTCTCCCTCATGTCCGACTCCCTCTCCCAAGTAGATTCACCCGGAGAGTGACGGCTCTAAGCTACTCGTATCAAGGGTATAACCTTGTTCCTCAGCCTCTTCTCTCTCCTGTCTAATATCTCTACTGGTTTCTCAGTAACTGTAAGGCTCGGTCCGACCTCCAACTCTGAATGATCTAGCACATGTCTGGGGTCCGGAACATATCTCCTCAGCTGGGATACGTGAAAGACATCGTGAACTCCTGCTAGGTTAGGTGAAAGTGCCACCCTGTAAGCTACCACTCTAATCCTGCCAAGTATTTCGAACGGCCCGATGTATCTAGGGCTCAGCTTCCCTTCTCGTCCGAACTGGATCGTCCCTCTAGTAGGTGATATCTTTACTAGCACCATATCACCGTCTGCGAACTCCATCAGTCTGCGACTAGTATCAGCCCAGTGTTTCTGCCTGTCCTGAGCTACTCTGAGCCTGTCTCTGATCATCCCGACCTTCTCTGCTGCATCCGTGATCATCTCTGGCCCAAGCATAACTCTGTCCCCAACATCGTCCCAAAAGAGCGGTATACGGCATCGTCGTCCATATAGTGCCTCGAAAGGAGATATACCGATGCTGGCTTGGTAGCTGTTGTTGTATGAAAACTCTGCCAAGTGTAGATGGCTCTTCCATGATCTATCAAAGTCCAGTACGCAGGTCCTCAGCATATCCTCCAGTGTCTGTATCGTCCTCTCGGACTGTCCATCTGTCTACCGGTGGTATGCCATACTGAACTTGAGCCTACTGTCCAACTCCTCCTGCAAGCTCCTCCAGTAGTGGGGCATGAATCTGCTGTCTCTGTCCGACACGATGCTCACTGGTATTCCGTACAAGCGAACAATCTGCTGCATGTATAGCTCTGCCAACTTCTCGGTAGAAAGCCCCACCTTGAAGGGTATGAAGTGCGCATACTTTGTCAGCCTGTCCACGATGACCCAAATGGTATCCTTCCCTCCTTGGGAACGAGGAAGACCTGAGACGAAGTCCATTGTAATGTGTTCCCACTTCCACTCGAGAATGGGTAACGGCTGCAACAGACTAGCTGGCCTCTGGCCTCCGTCTTGACCTGCTGGCAAACTAGGCATCTCGAAATGAAACGTGATACATCCCTCTTCATCCCGTGCCACCAAAGATGTTCCTGCAAGTCACGGTACATCTTGTTAGCACCAGGGTGAATAGAATATCTCGATCGGTGCACCTCCTGTAAGACTGCCTCTACCAGCTCTCCCTTCGACACGCACAATCGGCTGCCATGCCTCAAGGATCCATCCTCTGCTACAGTAAAATCATCCAGCAATCCAGCTAAAGCCTGGGCTCGAAGTCTACAAAGGCTCTCATCTGTAGACTGTGCCTCCCTGATCTGCTCCATCAAACCTGACTGTATATCAAGCGCCATCATCTGTATCACTGATCCTGGCCGAACTATCTCGAAACCGAGCTTCTCTAGATCTTTTCGCAAATGACGATCTATCATCAGGTACCATGCCATCGGATGCCTGCTCAGCGCATCCGCCACCACATTTGCCTTCCCGGGGTGATACTGTAAATCGATGTCGAAGTCCTTCATCAACTCCAACCATCGTCTTTGCCTCATGTTTAGCTCTTTCTGCATGAACACATACTTCAAGCTTTTGTGGTCAGTAAAGATTTCCACACGCTCTTCGTATAAGTAATGTTTCCATAACTTGAGTTCAAAGATCACCGCAGCTAACTCTAGGTCATGGGTAGGATAGTTCCGCTCATGAGTCCGCAATTGCCTAGATGCATAAGCAATCACTTTCCCATGCTGCTGTAGGACACATCCTAGCCCCTTTCCTGAAGCATCACTGTATATGGTGAAGCCTCTAGAACCTGAAGGTAATGTCAGAACTGGAGCGGTCGTCAGCCTCCTCTTCAGCTTCTCAAACGCTGCCTGGCAGTCCTCTGACCATATGTACTCTGCGTCCTTCCGTGTCAGCTTTGTCATGGGTTCAGCTATCCTAGCAAAGTCCTGGACGAACATTCTATAATAGCCTGCTAAACCCAAAAAGCTCCTGATCTCTGAAACTGACGTCGGAGCCTTCCATGTCTCAACTGTAGCAATCTTCCTGGGATCTACCGAGATTCCCTCTCCAGTAACTACATGGCCAAGAAACTCCACTTGGTCTAAAAAGAACTCGTACTTCGGCAATTTTGCAAACAATCTCTTCTGCCTCAGAATCTCCAAAACTGTCCGAAAGTGCTCTGTATGCTCCTCCGACATCTTCGAGTATATCAGGATGTCGTCGATGAACACTACGACGAACTTATCCAGATACTGGTGAAATGTCTTATTCATCAAATTCATAAAGACAGCTGGCGCATTTGTGAGACCAAATGGCATCACCAGAAACTCGTACTGCCCGTACTTCGTATTGAACGCCGTCTTCTGGATGTCTGCTGCCCTGACCTTCACCTGGTGGTACCCGGATGTCAAGTCTATCCTGGAAAACACCTTTTCCCCACTCAACTGGTCGAACAAATCATCTATCCTGGGCAGAGGATATTTGTTCTTGATGGTGATGGCATTCAAGGCCCGGTAGTCAATACACAACCGAACTGTACCATCCTTTTTAGGCACAAAGAGCACTGGCGCTCCCCATGGAGAAGTACTAGATCGAATGAAACCCTTTTTCAATAGGTCATCAATCTGCTCTTTCATTTCTACGGCCTCCTTGGGGTTCACTCTATAGCAAGCCCGGGATACTGGTGATGAAACCGGTTCTAAATCTATAGTGAACTCCACATCTCTGTCAGGCGAAAGTCCTGGAAGATCCTCTGGGAATACATCCATAAACTTCCTAATGATAGGTTATGGCGGTGCTACGTCCCCTACTGTCGCACAACAGTTCGGCTCTAGGCTGATCTCCGGCCCTGTCCTCCTGACACTGAATGGGACTGTGCCTGGGGGGCTGAACAGAATACTACCCTCATGACAGTCTATAGCTGCATGAGCATAGATAAGCCAGTCCATCCCAAATATGATATCATAATTGGGGAGTGGCATCACAAAGAATCGTCCCATGAACACTCTCCCGGCTATAGTAATAGAGCATCTATAGATAGCTCTAATAGGCACTGGTCCGCCTTCCGTCATTACTCTACTGATCTCCTCGGTAGGTATAGCTACTAAATGGTGTTTATGCAAAAACTTTAATGACAGGAAGCCATGAGATGCACCAGAATCAAACAAGCATAGAGCTAGAAAAGTATGCAAATAAACATGACCTGTGCTGACGTCAGCCAAATAATCTGGCTCCGACACCTGTTCCGGCTCCGGCTCAAGGGCTAGACTATAAGCCTTTCCCTGGGGTCCCTTCTGCTGCTGCAGATGTTGCCCAAACCTCTGCTGCTGAGTCGAAAGCGGCTCTCTAGATCCCGTGGCTACTGGACAGCTCCGAAGCTGATGGATGACAGACCCACAAGCCAAATACTGCCCCAACCTCTTCCTGCATATGGTAGCGTCGTGGCCTACCCTCTTACAGAATGCACAAAACCTCCCTTCTGCTGCTGTCGGGGTCCCGGGGCTCTAACTGGCGGGGTCGGGTGATGTGATGTATGGGGACGGTAAGTCTGCTGGTGCGGCGTCGGTGCTTTCTGCTGGGAAGTCGGACGCTTGGACTGTCCCTCGAGGTGTACATAAGCCGGCCTCTTGCAAGACAGAAGACGCTCCTCGATGCTGCGGGCCAATGTCTGGAATAAGACCATGGCAAAACCGACGCGTCATCTCCTCTAGGTCTGCAACCAGACTAGGAGTGAAACGGCTCAGGCGACTAAACTCTGCCGCATACTCATCAACAGAACGGTTCCCCTGCTGGATGTTCTGGAATCGTAGCCCCATGGCTACTCTAGCGGTGGTCGAAAAGAATTTCTTCTTGAACTGAGTCTTGAACTGATCCCAAGTGGCCCTCCCTCTCGCAAATTACGGCTCATTCCGGAACCAAACTCCTGCCAAGTCTATCAGCAGAAATCCCGCTGCCTCGACCTGGAGGTCAACCGGCATCCTAACTCCAAGGAGCTTCCTCTCTACCGAGTCTAGCCAGTCATCTGCTACTACTATGCCCTCAGTCCCTGAGAACTCCTTGGGGTTCAGACCCATGAAGTCCTTGATCGTCCCCGCTCTCTGCCGTGGCTCTACAGGTGGTGGGACCATGGTACGTTCCTCAGAACGCTCCATGCTCTGGCGTAGTAGGGTAGTCTGCTCCTGATGGGTTGTTAGGAACCCCTGGATCAGAGTGAGCAGTTGGTTCCCGTCGAGTGTGACGGAAGCCTGGGCAGGTATAGTGATAGGGGGTGGTAGAAGTATCGGGTCCTGCTGGGACTGTGATGTGAAAGGTGGTGGAGGCATCTGGGTTGGTGGATTTGTGGAGTGGAGGAGTATGATAGGTGGAGGTGGAGGTGTATCAGTCAACTGGTCAGCTGACTGGATAGGGAGTGTGCCATTCTCAGGTGTGACATACTGGAATGAACGAGTGAGCACCATCCAGTTACAATAAAAAGGACTTTATAATGACTTTTTAAAGTAAGCAATCATAGACTAGAAAATCTAATTATAATAGCAAGCATGTGATGTATTTCCTATGTTGCAATCCTAGTATTCCTCTAGGTGTTCTAAGCGTCATTCCTAATGTTTTCTAATTACCTTAAGTTCCTAATTGCAGGCATGCTTGGTACAATAACGTAACCAAACAATTTAGTCTCGACCTGCATGGGCCACCACTAAAAACATGTCACGACCCGCTACCCAAATTGTTGGGCTGGGCCGAGTCATGTCCAGCCTATGCTTGAGATAAAGCATAGTAAGCTGTTCTAAAGACAACAAGATAAGACTAAATGTGCTAACAGTTCAATAAGTGAAGAAGAGTCATAAATGCTCCAAACACAAAAGTCGCCTCATATAGTAATAAGTCCAAGTACAAGTCTGAAATATAAAACTGGATACATGTCCAGTTACAAAATACATAGTCTAATACATGATTACTCTCAAAAGTCTAAAGCAAAAAGACAACTAGACGAGGTTCCCCGCAGGTACATCCTTGTAAGGCAAAGCCTGGTCCTCGGCAGTAACTCCATAATACGAAATACAGAGCAAATCCTCCTCAGTAAGTATACCTACAACGTTATCCTGTCAGGACAGGAGCAAGTACTGAATCTAACAAACATATAATACTGATCATGTGATGAAAAGAAATGACATATCATGTTTATTCGATTTTAGTTACATTTTATCATAGCAATAATTTATTGTTTTTAAAGTTTAAAACTGTAGTAGGTGAGTGATCAGTCAATAGGTAATCAGGATGTATAGCGGTACATATCAATTTTCTGAAGTGTACATACGTACACTTAACGGCATCAGTGTACATCCATACACAAACGTGGGACCAGACATACGACACAGATACATATAGAATGTAACGGTGCTCGGTAAATACATACGGAGAAGGGGGTCATGATCACGTACACTACTGGCAGTTTCCCCTTAACCCGTTATTTAAACATGTGAGAGATATAAAAACTATCCTAAAAATGGCAGAGACTGAAAGTAATACAACATGCAAAGTTTTAACTTGCTACCCCAAGGATCAGCATTTAACATGGTTGGTAAATTACAGTTTATTGTCATAGCAGTATGTAA